>JAPMUY010002894.1:35000-62500 GCA_026901105.3 Galaxias olidus
GGTCGACTCGCTCCCCGTCCTCCGCCTTTTCCTCTGTCCACCCATCCATTCACCCTCTCCATCCATCTCTCCATCCACCCGTCCATCTCGTCCCCTCCTCCTAAACCTTCACCCGTCTGCAGCGGAGAAAGGGAAGCGCGGCTACCCGTCAGACCGGCCGGGAGGATTTGGGAAGTCTATCTGCGTCTTTTTTCCTGGTTTGTCGAGCGGGTCTGTTTGTTCTGAGACGTCAGGGGGGGAAGAGGTGAGCTGGGACGTCTTTCACTCAGAGGACCGCCCACCGGGAAACCCTCCCCGCCGCGGCGCAGAGCGGCGGACCGCCGTCGGCAGGCAGCCCTGGAGCCCAACTAGCGGCTGCGGACACACTACCCCCCCACCTCCCCGTCCCAGGGGTCTGACGCTGGTTCCCTCTGAGCGGGGGGGACTGTCCTCGGGGTGGCCATGGCCCAGCAGGCTGCTATGGGGGCGGGCCACCAGGACACGCTGGCCGTGCCGCCCATGGCCAAGCACTCGGGCCTGAACGAGGACCTGGTGAAGATCCTGCGGGAGAACCTGCTGCAGCCCGACCGGCCGCGGGGCCACCGGCGCTCGCCCTCCTCCATCTCGCCGCGCCTGTCGCCCCGCAACTCGCCGCGGCTGCTGCGCCGCATGATGCTCAACAACAACATCCACAAGCAGCGCCGCTTCACCGTGGCACACACATGGTGAGAAGGGGGGACGGGACGGGGGGGGGGGGGACCGGGGGGATGGGGGAATTGGAGGGGAGTGGGGGGGTTGTGTAGAAGCCCGTCGACTCTGGGTGCGCGCGCGCGTGCGTGTGCATTTAGACCGCTGCGTGTTCGTCAGTGTGTGTGTGTGTGTGTGTGTGTGTGTGTGTGTGTTTGTTGTTACTTGGAGTGGATTCAGCAAGTCACTGGTCACAGAGAGACACGGCTCAGTGGAAGCGGCGCTGACGTTGTTTGCTCACTGACGAGGCTCGCTGTTTGAGCAGTTAAAGTCAGCGGTGTTTGTTGTTTGCCGTCGACGGCTTCAAGTTGCATTTCCTTGGCAGCACTAGGTCCTTGAGCAGCAGCGGAGGGTGTGTGTTCTCTGTGTGTGCCATGCATCCAGGAAGTATAGCTGCATGTATGTTCTCGCTCCTCCAGTGTGACACTGGCAGCTGCTATTGTTGTGTTGGACATCCTTAACACCAGGGTCACCCGATTCTCCTCAAGGTGTGTCTACTCTCAGATCACACACACACACACACACACACACACACACACACACACGCACACAGACACCCGCGGCTCGGCAGCTCTCCCTCCCTCTTCCGGTGTCACCATAGTTACAGTCACTAGCCACTCTGGCCGAGGCATATCTGCAAGTCTATGCAGCGCGCTCCCATGGTGATAGGTTTGAATGCGCAAACAGACAGCACTCCAGTCTCCAACGGCGACGCTCATCAGTTCATTAGACGCCGTCTTTCCCTCTTTCCCCCCCCCCCCCCCCCAGCCTCCAAGATGGAGTGGCGCACAAACAGTGTCGGATGTTCTTTCCCCCCCCCCCCCTGTCCAACCCTGAGGCCCCCCCCACACACACACACACACACACACACACCCCATGGCTGCCTGCTTCCTCACCTGGCTGGCGTCAGGCAGCATGTCCAACCCAGACCCCTCCCTAACCCTGCCCCCCCCCCCCCCCCCGGTCCACGTCCCCCCGCCCCCGTGTTCCGCCCCCCCGTCATTACTCTCCCCCCCCCCCCCCCCCCCCCCGGCCCCGCCCCCGTGTTCCGCTCCCCGATTCCCTGCCTCCTTCTCTTTTTGCCGTCTCCAGCCATGTCTTCCTCTCCTGCACTCCTCCTGCGTTCTTTCTCTCTCCCCCCCCCCCATGTCTTTCTGCCCTTTCTCTCTTCTCCCTCCCCCGTTCTCCTCTCCCCCCCTCCCCCTCTCCCTCCTCAGCGGGCGGCCGCCTCAAGGCCGTCCTCGGGGCTGCTTTGATGGAATTAACTCCCCATTTATTCTCCATCTCCAAAGTGTTTCTCTTTCTCCTCCATTATACGCTCCCGTTCCCATCTCTCTCGCTCCCTTTCCCCCTCTCCCCTCCCCTCCGCTCCGCCATGTTCTCCATTTTACCTCAGGCTCTCCGTGTTCCCCCCCGTCTTCCTGCTCCACCCCTCTTTCCTTTTCTCCACCTTTGCTCTGGGCTCCGCCATCTTCTCCTCTCCCTCTTCCATTTAATAAAGACCCTTTACTGGGGATAGGGCACTGGGATCCGTAGCTGGGATCCGTTGGCACTTCCATCAGCTATTCACTGTCTCCATGTCACACCGCCTGCCAACTGCAGGTTCCAGCGTGTGTCTACGTTGGCGTGTAATGCCTATGAGCGTGCCTCGTCGTGTGTGTGTGTGTGCGTGTGTGCGTGTGTGCGTGCGCGCGCGCGTGTGTGTGTGTGTGTGTGTGCGTGTGTGTGGGCACACACCACACCTCCTTTGGTTCCTTAATTACCGTCCCAGTTGGAAGCAGTTACACCAAATGACACCGTGACTCATAGAATGTTTTACCAGTGCCGCCGCGCGTGTCTCTGCTCAGAGACTTCACCTGCGGAAAATGGCGGCGATGCTCCGCAGACCCGTCCTGTCCCCCCCCCCCCATCTCCTTGTCACCATAGTGAGCGCCGTGGCTAATCACACACAGTTTTGCGCGCGCGGTCCCTTGGGGGGGGGGGGGGGGGGGGGGGGGGGGCTGGCACTCAGCGGTCGCCCTGCTGTCTTCTGTGGGCAGAGGTGGGATTTACAAGAATCACTTAACACAACAGACGCACTCGAAGCATCCGCTCAAGATGAATGGGTCAGATTGGAGGTGGCCTTCGACTGGGCGGCGCGGCGCGTGTGTTGTCCGCGCGTGCGGGTGCACGCGTCAAATGTGAAGAGCGTGTTTCAAGTGGGGAGCCGCGTGAGGCTCAGGCATCCGTAATCGCTCACGAGTCACGACTCAGGATCATGACTGATGGAGAGAGAGAGAGAGAGAGTGTGGAAGGGAGGGAGAGAGGAAGGGAGGGAGAGGGAGAGGGAGAGAAGGGGAGAAAGAGAGGGGGAGGGAGAGACGGAGAGAGATGGAGCCAGAGTGATGCTTGTTGAGAGATGACTGTTCTTTCTTTCTGCGGCGCAGCGTGGCTCCACCTGAGTCGTGTCTTGGTTTGTGAAAATAACTGAAAAACATCTGGCTGCTCTCCGCTGTGGTGCAGGCAGCGTGGCACAGAGGGATGAGATCGCTCCCCACAGGGGGGCACCGATAGACGTCAGGAAAAGGGGATGTCTTCCCCGGAAACAGGTTCCTACACTTATTCCACGTACCGTCAGCAGAGCAGTACCTCTTATGTCTGGGCTCTTTTCTGAGTGCCAGCCTCCAGTGCTGAGGACCACCTCCCTATGGCAACCCAAACAAGATAGTCTCACCACATTTGGAACGAGAACGGTAAAATAGTTTTCGCCCCGGTGTTGTTATTCCTGTCTGTGTGGGAGAGCGGAACGTGAGAGCGCCACACAGAGAGAGAGAGAGAGAGAGAGAGAGAGAGAGAGAGAGAGAGAGAGAGAGAGAGAGAGAGAGAGAGAGAGAGAGAGAGAGAGAGAGAGAGAGAGAGAGAGAGAGAGAGAGAGAGAGAGAGAGAGAGAGAGAGAGAGAGAGAGAGAGAGAGAGAGAGAGAGAGAGAGAGAGAGAGAGAGAGAGAGAGAGAGAGAGACCCAAGAGGCCGTGAGTGACTCTGAGCAGCAGGGAAGGTGACGTCTGGGGGCTAATTCCATCCAATCACCTCTTTATTGTTTTATTGCTGCAGGGGAGCGCAGGCAGGCCACGGTTCTGCTGTAAATTACACACACACACACACACACACACTGTTGCAGAACTCTGCACGCCATTAACTAGACAATCCTTCTCCGTGGACTGCTTAGCTTGATGTAGTGTGGCGTGCTGCTCATTTGGCCTGGACTTACCAAACGCTCTATGTTCATAAAACTTTCTCAGGACATTGGCAATGGGAGTCAATATTTTCCCTCAGAGCCAATAAGGGTGTGCTGTGAGAGCGAGTTTCCTTAGCCAGAATAATTGGTGTTGATGTTTGTCCTACTCTGTGTACTGCTCAACACTGTCGAAATCGTCTTCAAATCTTCTGTTGACTCAACTCTAAGCTGCTTTGTTCTCTCTCTCGTGTGTGTGTGTGTGTGTGTGTGTGTGTGTGAGCGTGTGCGTGTGTGTGCGTGTTATGACATTTTGTTGACGCGTGGCATTTAGACGCCTGTAAACACATTAGACTGAGAGGATGATGGGAGATCGTCTCGCGGCGTGGTGCGAGAGTCTCTCGTCCGGTGTCTCACACGCTAGATGTGTTTTTAGTACGACACTGTAGGTCTGCAGGTTCAGCAGTGCTGCCCTGAGATGAGGGAGCCATTCCATACTTACCATACAGTTCCTCTCACAAAAACAGGCACCCTTTGTCACCATGTGATTGTCGATAAATAAAACGATTCAATAGGAAATATAAATTCCCGTCATAAATCGCGGTAGCTTTCTGAAATGCAACGTTCTCTGCCACCATTTTGTGCGCCCTTTGAAGTTCTCATGAACAGACTCCAGTTTGTATTTGGAGTGACAGCTCTTTGGGGCATAAGTGTGAGGTGACACACAGGCCTAGAAACAAAGAAACAAAGTTAGGATGCGCGACAAAAGATGGTTGCGCTAAAAAAAGAAAGACGATAGATTCACTGTCAGGACAACAACTAATAAGCACAAGTCAACTGGAAATGTTAGAAAGCTGCATCAGAGACGACGCATCTCTGTTTTGACCCTCGGGGTTAGTTTGACCCCGGGAATAGTGTGAGTTGCAAACAGAAATCTCATAGGACTGGATCCAACGAGTTGCTGACGTTAGTTCCATCTTAGGGTCAGGAATTCTCCCAAAATAAAATCAAACGCCCCCCTCACAACCGCAAGATGTTTGGGAGGGTTGCCAGAACAAAAAGCCTCCGACTGACATCGAAGAACAAACTTTGCTGGAGTCTTGATAAGGCATTAGCCAGCCTGTGGGTGTAAATTGCGTCGTGGACTCCATCAAGTACCGAGCGGCTAACAGACTGCCTCTATCAGATAGCTTACTGTAAAGTGGGCCACCAGTGGGGTCTTCCTGCAGGACAGGGATCTTAAGCATAAACCAAATCCACACACTGTTGTTTTATCGAGCATCAGAGGCAGTATTATGCAACGGCCTTTCCCCATCCTCTGACCTAAAACGCCATCAAAAGCCTGAGAGAGCTGAATAGGAGAGTTCAAGCAGGGACTCGGGACCTTTGGAATCTGTGGAACTTGGAATCTGTCGGATCTGGAGCGGTTCTGTGTGGAGCCCTTACTCTGTTCCCCCTCATCTCATGTTTACAAGTAAATAGTGTTGGATGGCATTGTACTCCACTATAGCATCAGATGAGAGTATCCATGTAAGAAGAGCTGAATATGACTGCGCTTGTGTTAAGCGTGTGCAGTGTACGGTGACAATGGTTGCCATGGTTTCGTGGCTTTGTTGTATTAACGTGCGTGCGTGTGTTTGTGTGTGCCTTGCATAGAGTCGTTTATTACCAGGGCTCTATTTGTCTATGCCGGGTGCCCGCAAGTGTCCTGCTGCCCTGAACGACAGCAGGTTAATTACTTTGAAAGCGCGGCAAGCTTCATCATTATGGCTCTGACAGCTATACGGACGTGGGCGAGCACACACATGCGCACGCACGCACACACACGCACACACACACACACGCACACGCACACTCACTGTCCCGTGGAAAGACGAGAACTAATTAGACCGACATCGAAAGACACTCGTACCTCCACACGCCTATGTATTGCAGACGCACGCTCACACACTCACTCAACGCACACAACGACGGCCTCCCTCGACGGCCTCCGTGACTTCCGTAGACGAGGGTGTCTGGAATGGAAGCATCCATGTCGGAGCTCTGCCCGCCCCTCTCCTCCAGACGGCGGGGAGCGCCACTGACCCACTCGGGCCGCTTCCACCACAGTGCTCACCGCCCGGCTCTCCTCCCGGTCCCTGCACGCTCACTGTTGGCGGCCGGCCCCCGCCAGCCCCCGCCAGCCCCCGCCAGCCCCCGCCAGCCCCCGCCAGCCCCCGCCAGCCCCCGCCAGCCCCGGCGCGGTGCGTGTTTGTTGTTTATGTAACGGGAAAGGAGGGTTGGCACGGGGCACGCCGTGGGACTGCTGATGTTCTCTCCGCACCAGCTTCCTCGTGTGAAGAGCAGAAGAGAGGAGGGGAGAGGAGGGGAGGGGCAGGGAGTCAGCGCGTGGGAGGAGAGGACCCCAGGCACAGTGGTGCTCATCTAGACAGGGCGTGACTCTCCACCACTCCTTTTTTGTGTTCCATGCGTTTCTCAACATCGTCCTCTCTTCCCTCTTCATCACTCTCTCTCTCTCTCTCTCTCTCTCTCTTTCTCTCTCTCTCTTGCGTGCTCTCTTTCTCCCCACGGTCTCTCCGTGGTCTCTGCCTCGCGTGCCCAGCTGCAGTGAGAACACAGGGAGAGAGAGAGAGAAAAGCGTTAATGACCGTCGGAGCGCTACCGGTTGTGTATGCGGCGTGGGTCCGCCGTTTGCCGTTCGGAGGCTGAGTGGGTGGACTGGTGGTAAACACAAAAGGGCCCCATCCTAACCAGAGACCTGCTTCCCTCGGAGGTCGCTCCTTGTGTGCTCTGCCATACTTTCAAAAACGTTACAGAAGTTTCCAAATGCATGGAGATATTTGCAGTCTGTATGAGGGCCAAAATGTTACATCTAGAACGAAGGAAAACACTGTGGTTATTTAGAAGTGCGTTGGTCAAATAGTGTTGGATGAATGATTCCGGTCAGGATTCATCTGCTCCTCGTCGAATGGAAATTGTAATCGTATTTGTTTTGGTGCATTCAGCCCTCCAACAATCAATCACAGTTATTATATATAATCTTTTTTACTACAGTAGTTTCTTCGATTTAACGCTCTGTAAACGGTGAGTTAGGTGTGTCCGCCCAGACTCACCCAACCCCCTCCCCCATCGATCTTTCAGCGGGGCCCGCTCCCGTCCCGACGTCCTTGAGTGAAGGTTGGTAAATTACGGCCGTCTGTCTTCCGTGATTGGCTCGGGGAAAACAGCTGCCGTCCAAACAGAAGGCGGCGAGGACTCTCCCCGGCCGCTCCGGCAGGGCGTCCTGCTCGGTGCCTGGGAGAGAGGAGCCTGCGTGATTAGCATACATATGAGGGTGGAGGCGGCCCCGCGTTGCCTCGCTGCAGAGCCGCAGCCGAGACGAGTTTTCATTAGCCAAACAGGTGTCGCGGTCTGTCGGGCTCGGCGCGCACGGGCGCCACGCCGGCTCACACACACCGACGCACACACACGTGGGCTAACCCGCATCAACACGGGCTAACACGCTCCCCGCTGTGTGTGTGCGGTGGGAGGGGAGACCCCGACTTTCATGCTGGGCCCGTAAGGAGGCAGCCGGCGTGAACGGAGAGAGGGGGATTTACGTAACGCAGTGTTTATGCGCCGGAACTTTTAAGCTGCAGGCACAACTAACTCTGTGGGGTTCTGGTGAGAACGTGTCTCCACCGCCCCCACCCTCCCCACCCCCACCCCCACCCACCCACCAACGCCCCCCCAAATGGCCGCCGTACCTCAATGAGACACTGGAGGTGTTACGACGGAGGCCTGGTGGGCTCTGGATCATGAAAGGAGGACAGCGGAGGAACCCCTACTCAAGCCAAGTGACCCTCCATGTTCTAAGACCCGAAATGCAAAGCTTCCGTGGGGGGGCTGGGGGCGGAGGTGGCGTCGCGGTCCTCCTTCCTGTCCGGGGTGGAGCCCTCGGGCCTGTCTGCGGCTAGCCCGGGGGCGGGAGCACGCGGCAGAAACACTAACAGGCTGCACGACGGGGCTAATTGGATACGATATCCGCGGAGACATCGTTCCACTGGTTTGAACTGTGTTTGAGGGTAGCCGGACAACCGCTGGGAGCGGGAGGGGGAATGGGCATGCTCAGTGTGTTATCAATAAGGCAAAGGTGCATTCGTGTTTTACATGTCTCTTCGCATGCTTCAGTAGAGACCGCTCCACTTCATCCAAACGTTTTTTTTTTCCCCCCTCTCGCTGCTAGCATACTGTCGTACCGCATACCCAAAGTAACAACTCATAATACACACTCTGTTTGTTTACGAAGGGGAATATAAGCACAGGCACATAGGCTTATCCCTGAGACAATGGAGAGCAGGTTGGTCCTATGTTGGTTACCCGGGCGACACACTCTGTCTTGGGAGTGCCAACCTCATCCCGACTAATCCGCAATATGTTTGGATCTGCACAGGAAATTGAGCGCCTCCGTGCCGCTCTAGTCCTAGAAATCCTTGTGTCCTTCCCGAGGTATTCCCAGAGAGACCAGACGGTGTTGGAGCCACAGTAGCTGCTCCACTGGGAGATGCGTCGCTGCATTTTCGTCGGGGGAGACGTACCACTGGATGAGGAGATGCGGTTTGGAAAGGCCGTGTATGTGTCCGCCACACAGGAGATGGATTTTTATCGGATGGAGATGAAGTAAAGGCTCCCGTTAGGAGTGTTTACTAAATGTCACTTGCCCAAAATGTAATATCGGCCTGACCTTATTCCAACTGGAAACCTTTCCGTGCTTTAGTTGTGTCTTTGTTGCACCGCCTCCCCTGACCTCTCATATTATCACGCGGGCTAAGCCACATCTAAAGGCGCCCGCTGACCCCAAATCAGGAGAGATGGCTGCAGACCCGTAGTCCGCTGTTGGAAGAAAGACAAGCCAGGCCAGAACAATGGTAGACAGCAGCATGGTGATGTGTCTGGTCATCTTTCCCAATATGGTAATACAACAAGGTATGGGAGAGAGACCACTGGGAGATGAGTGGGGAGATACAAAGACACAGGCAGAGTGGGAGAGAGACACCCCATCTCAACAGTATTATGAAGATGTCCATCAATACCACCAGTTAAGATCCAGCTTCCTAAGATGTTCCTCCATCCTTTCAAAGATGCCCTCCTTTGATCATTCCACACAAATCCCTCTTCTCACTATGAGCATTTATTTGCATTGGTTTAATGTGTGTGTGTGTGTGTGTGTGTGTGTGTGTGTGTGTGTGTGTGTGTGTGTGTGTGTGTGTGTGTGTGTGTGTGTGTGTGTGTGTGTGTGTGTGTGTGTGTGTGTGTCTGTGTTTGTGTCTATTTATATCCCGATTACCAGTCCTTGCTGTTGCTTTTAACCACTGGGGCTGTTTGTCCTGATTGCCTGTATTCTCTCCTGCTGTATGGAGTAATGAAAACTGAAAACGAGCAGCGCGCTCCTTGTATCAGGTAATTGGTCAGCACCTAGTCTCTCGTGGCTCTCGTGGAGGTGGTATTAATATCCTATATCGAGTAACGTTAGCTGCACGTTGCTACTGAGCTAGGCCCGTTCCTGTTGAGTTTTACGGCTCCTTAGCTTTGGCACCACAATGAGCCCCACTCGCCTAATCGTTCTCAAGACGAATTTTCTTCTTAAAACCCACTTACACAGTTTTCACCAAGATTCTGAAATTCACCAATGTTTTCTTATTTGGGATTTGTTCCTAGGGTAAGAACAAAATCTACGCACAGTGAATTCATTCAAATTTCCGAGTACAGTGGGACTCAACAGTATGAGAACACAGGCGCAAACAATCCTGCGGTTTAAGAGCACGTCATGAATCTGACCTAGACTTTTCATAAGACCTTTTCTCAAGGACAAATAAAAACTTGGGGCTATATTGGTGAAGGAGCCCCCTTCCAAGCAATAGCCATAGTCCTACCATCTCTGCGATATCAGCATCTATTTTACAGCAGTGCGTGCTGCTCTTTGTGGAGCCATCTGTTGCATTGAGAAACCTGGAGCAATAGTGGTTGAGTGGAAGCGAAGCAGCAGAGGGATAGGAGGCCCTCCACCCACAGCCAAGAATAAGGAACGTCACACAGTGCATTACAGTAACTACAGAGTGCCAGCAGTCACTGTGGAGGGAAGAGTCCATCCATTTAAGATTGATCTCAAATCCCCACTGCTTTGTTGGCTTAATTATTGCTGTTTTTCTATTTAAATCTAGCTGAAATTAAAATACAAATTTAAAAGATAGGGAGATAATGAACGAGTCCAACGCTCTCTCTCGCTCTCTCTCTTTCCTTCCCTGTTCCTCTCTCTTTTCTTCCACTTACCTCCCCTCTGACGTATCGACAGTCTGCTAACCTCGGTGATGGAATGGTCTATTTATAGAAGTTAATTTGTCCGTGTGTCTGTTTGCAGGGCCAGTGTGCAGGGTTTGTTCCTATCCCCAGCGTCTCTGATAGCATTGAGGGGAATGGGGGCTGGGTGGTGGGTTGGTGGATGAGGGGTGGGTGTGGGTTGACGGCTGTATAGTGTGGATGGACGATAACAGGGCTGTGCTGTTCCCTATACAGGGCTGCTTCCCAGGCAGGTCAGGCAGACTCTCACTCCGACTCCCACGCTGGGCCTCGGCACTGCCTTGGCTGAGAGGCTGGAGGCTATATCAGCAAATGAGATGGAAGCAGTGCAGAGGAAGTATTTAGGAACTGATCAAGCCAATTTCATGATGACTGTAGTTAAGTGAACATGCATTTTACCCTGAGATTGGACTGTGTCCCTGGGATTACCCGTTCTGCGGTATTTGGCAGAACGTTCGTTAGCCCATAAAATGAGTGAGTGTCATCTAATTAATGAATGCGTTTAATTCTGTGTATTTATAAGCGCCGCGGAATTTTGCTTTTGACATAAATCCTTTGCCTTGTGATTTTTTAATAACGCACTTAACAATATCCGCTTTTTCTCTCCCAAAGGCGAGCGTTTGACAGTGTAACTTGGCAACAGGCAATGCAGAGATGCCCACACATAGTGTTGACAAAAAAAGCAGGCAGAGTGTTGCCCTATCACACTCCCCCACACAAAAAAACACAGATACAATGTCGAGCAGCCTACATTGCTTTCCCAAACGGAATCAGCAATGGAAATTATAATGCCATATGCACAAAATGGCTGACATGCATCACTCTGGTGAGCGGTGGAAAATAATGGTTTAGGTAAACTTACGATAAGCGGTTGACTTGTTGTGGATGAATTCTGGACAACGGCATTGTTTAATTTTTTATGAAAGGCTGTGCTTGATGAAATATTCAATGAGTGTTTCGTTATTGTTTGTGTTTGTTGTGTGTATTTTATTGTATGTCTATTTCTGTAAATAAAGCCTAATTTCCATTCAGTGTTCATTGGTTTTCACATCGTCAAACCACGTACGATACTAATGTATCTTTCTGTTATACTGTAGTTTTAACATACTGATGTTTTTTACTTTCACAACGTTCCTGATATCTTTTTTAATCCTGATTTTAAAACTTTTGTACTTCAAATTAATTTGCAACTGGAATTTTTAAAGTGAATAACAGTAGTAGCCTATAGAATTAAATCCCTTATATTCCAGGTCCTGGCTGTACATATGTGAAATCTTAGATATCAGTATGAGCTCTTGGGTCTGATATTTTGCAGCACTGGACATGTCAGCAAGTTGTCTGTGAGTTGCCTTTGTGTTGCGAGGTCAGCTAAGGAAAGCGCATGTTAGCTGGCAAAAATAATGCTCTAGATTTCATCCTCTTAGTGGAAAAGTGCTGCTTTCTTCATCCTACTTGTATCTTTCAACCTCCACCTTATTTTCTATTTGAACTGTGAAGGGATTTGTGAAGTCAATACAAGTGTAATGTAAGAGAGAAAGAGACATCACTTGCTCTCCCAGAGACCTTTTTTTGCGTGGTTATTTGTTTGTACGTGCCTTCTTATGTCCTGCAGTGGTGAACACCTTTATGTCACACACACACACACACACACACACACACACACACACACACACACACACACACACACACTGTGACTGTCTCTTGGATCTGTGATTCATTCTACAACAGCAGTGTGCACACAAGACGTCCACTGCATCCCATGTCGTGTGAGACACGTCACAAATAGGTACGGTTGAACAGAACGAACAGAAAGGACACACAGACACCCACACAGAAACACGGAGCCTTTTGATCGTGCCAAGTCGACACAGAGGCAGCAGACCTCTTCGGGTCTCTGCTCTAATTGATTTCTTGGAAAAGGTGGAATATATTCGTCGACCTTTTGTTCCGATGACCAATGGTTGCCATGGAAACAGGCAACCAACCTGGAAATGAATTTTTGGTGGTGAACGTCACTATAGAATTTGGGACCTGATGATATGAGTGCCCCCCTTGGTCCCTTTGGCAGTTTTAGCAGCCCCGCTGACCTTGTCCAATGACCCTCTGACTTCAGTCGTAATCGCGTGGTCGTTCATTATTTTTTTGCTAGCACTACTAACTACTGGATAAATATAGAACTTATACCGTGCACTTGAGTTGACATTCCATGTTATCGCGGCCTCCTCTGCCTCGTGATAATGTTTGGATTAGCGTTTACTGTTACTGGAAATGTGTAACTTTGGTTCTTCTTGTAAAAGTATTGAAGTTGCTTTACTGTTTAGTTCCGTTAAAAGAAATGTAGTAATAGGGTTTGTTACTTTAGAGCTACTTCCTTGGATCCATCAGCTTGAGAATCTTTAGCGATTGGGTTATTGCAACCAGTTTGAACTTGAGTTTGTTTGTTGCAGCGGAAAGCTTTTTCACACCAAGCGCAGAATGAGTGTTTGTCCTTCATCTCAGCCAAAGCAAATTTATTTGGAAACTAACCACAACAATTTCTATGCAACTCCAACATTTTGTCGTATTAACACATCCATGCCTGAAGTTAGAAAAAATGTATGATCAGATTTGAGGGTAAACAGCAATTCATAAAAGGGCAACGTGTGAATATGTCACTAAGGGCTGCCAAATGTAGTTTTAAATGTAAAACGTCACTTTGCAATGTTTCTGTCAATACAGTCATCATAAAGGTAGACCTTAACAGGGCTCCCTGTGTGGGAGAAAACATCGTCTTCAGGTTATTTTTGAATGTATAACCAGGTTGTGAAGAATGTATTCACACCTCATAACAAACATTGACAAAGGAAATATAGCTTGTTTGTCAGTGGACCCTCCGCTGCCAACCTCTACCTAAATTGAGAGTGCTGTCAAAGGACAGTCACAGAATACTTATACCCTGGCAGCAACGTGTTCAAAACAGTTCCATGGCTTGGCGATGATGGTGAAAGAATTGAGTGAAACGGTCGTACTTTCCCTGCCCTAACCAACTGACCCGAAATGGTGGCATACTAATATTCTTAGAATAGAATTAAAATGATTATGTCACTGCAATAACTAATATGGTAATTGATAAACAACAATTATGCGAATCATAATAAGGAAATATATGATTATTTTAGCACCTGTTAACTGGTTGTTTGATCAAATTAGGCCCTCTATTATAGCAGTGGCAGTTGAGTGCAAAACGACCATGGTCCTACTACAGTGAGCCTCCATTATTCTTCTGCACGTGCAACTCTCATAGGGAGCTGAAAGCTAATGGCAAGACACTGTGTGCTCTGGCATAATTAATAATGTACATTTTGTGCGGCGTGAAGAGATAATGGAATTCTTGCCAAGGTTCCTCTTAATTAACGCGGCAGTATGTTTGATCAAGTTATGAAGTAATACCTGTGTTTGTGTGTGCGTCTACTTGCGTCTGCGGGGGCCTTTATCCAGCAGCAGGGGGTAAAATTGATTCGAGCCCAAGTAGTATTTAATCCTCTTTTAAAATAGCAATTGAACAGGAAGCTTATCTTAGCAACCGGAGAGGAGAAGGGGAGAGAAAATGGAAGGAGAAAGGACCTCAAAGGGGGATTGGAGTGCTGTGCGTCAGTGGCTGTTCTCCGCATCGATTCCTTTGTTTGGACTCTAGTCGTTTCCGTTGGAGGAGAAGAGGGACGCCCCTCCCGTCTCTGTGAGCAAGGAAGCAATAAGCTGTGGTAGGAGAGGACGACCGACCGAGGTAGCCTTCTGTTCGCTTTCTCTCTTGATAAACGGTGGTCTAAATGGTGCATTTCTCAAAAACAGAAATAAAATAACACATTCTTAATAATACAGTTAGAACTGGCTTGATATAAAAAGTATGGAAAAGCATTGCACATTTCTGGCAAAATTATGTTTTACAGCTATCATTGCAGGCTTAGTTTGGTCAGTACCTACGGTGGCCCTGAGAGGCCAAAGCACTGCAACTTCAGAAAACAAATGCAAATTGACAAAACACAAGCAAATTAAGAAAATATCTACATCAATTTGACAACACATGTGCAGCATTTAAAAAATGCGCTGCAAATTCACAACACATTACAGAAACACTGCAAATACTAAAACACAACACATTACAGAAACGCACTGCAAATACAAAAACACAACACATTACAGAAACGCGCCGCAAATACAGACAACACAACACATTACAGAAACGGGCTGCAAATACAGGTAACACAAGGGAAATGTTTCCAGAGGACACGTAAAAGTGACAAGGATAACACAAGAACAAAGGACCTCCGTTGTTGTGTGGATTTGCTGCACACTTCTGTAATGTGTTGTGTTTTCTGTATTTGCAGCACATTTCTGTAATGTGTTGTGTTTTCTGTATTTGCAGCACATTTCTGTAATGTGTTGTGTTTTCTGTACTTGCAGCGTGTTTCTGTAATGTGTTGTGTTTTTGTATTTGCAGCGCATTTCTCTAATGTGTTGTGCTTTTGTATTTCAGCGCGTTTCTGTAATGTGTTGTGTTGTCTGAATTTGCAGTGCGTTTTCTAAATGCTGCGCATGTGTTGTCAAATTGATGTAGATGTTTTCTTAATTTGCTTGTGTTTTGTCTATTTGCATTTGTTTTCTGAAGTTGCAGTGCGTTGACCTCTCAGGGCCATCTTAAGTACCAACTCCCAACAAGACACTAACTAGATCAAGCAAAGAATCTGCACTGCTCATCCAAAATAACAACAATGACGATGGTCTCTCTGCAGTCTAAGTGGCTGTACTCTCATTTAGCCCTGGGTTCCGATAGCATTTCATTTTTGCAGAATCTTCAGTGATTAGAGCTGAGCAGACAGCTTTAAGCTGCTCGACCGCTGTTGGTGGTCTCGCTTGAGACGAGGCTCGGGCCTTTGAAGCAGAGGCGCGCATTAGAGTGCAGGAGAGCAACGGGCTGGCCTCCGCCTGAACCCAACCCACCACTGGCCCATACACACACAGGTTTACAAACACAAACCCTGAGGTACCCTCTCACCATCAGGTGATCTTACTCTCAAAAAAGCATGACCTCTTAGAAACAGTACTTACGCCGATACATGATCAAGTGGCATTAGGCCTACCCCGTTATTTTTCAGAAGAGTTGAGTCATTTACGTCCCTGCTATGCAGCAATATTGGAAATTAAGAAATGATGGCTTTTTCCAATAAGTTTGGTAATAAACTGTAGTAGTTAAGGCCGTAAGATGAGTCAGGCGTGCCAGTATTTTCCAGAACACTGCGCTGTAAATACCTTATTTAGTATTCGGAATATTGTGGACAGGCAGAGTCTATGCTTATCTAATGTAAACTCATAGCAAACCCTGGGCTTATACAGAGCTCTTTATGTGCATGTATTCAGCTGAACATTGTAAACTGTCTGCAAATGGGGATCATCACTACAGCCATTATGTGACCCACATTATGAATCATGACAGTCTTGGTATTGTATGTCAGTGCAATTCATTGTGAAGACGATATGTTAACAGTGGCGGAATTTGAAGTCAATTGGGTATCAACATTGAAAGATTCTACCATGGAAATATTATTACATGATACAATGCTCTTCCGTTTGTTGCACTGATGCAAGTCATATTCCAAGCAGTGCAATGAATGATTACCACGTGTGATCACTGATTACAGTATAGTGCCCTTGTCCCATAGCTATAGTAGCAATTATTAGTTTAAACACTTAATGAAACCGGACATGAGGACACAGGTCTCTAAGAGGCAATCAAAGTCCAGGGCTCTTCTGAACCACGGCGCACGGCTTCTGGCCACAATCGGAAATGAACACGACGTACAATTATGAATTATCGCAATCTACAAATGAAAAAAAGAAGGAAGTCATGCGGCCAACGCGGCCCTCTTAGGGAGAAGTCCACACCGCTAACAAGGTTGTAACGCTTCAGCCAATTAGACACGCTCCCCACCATCCTGCCGGCATCTAATGAGCTGCGGTGTTAATGCAGCGCTCCGCTCCGTTGCCACGCGATCTAAAAGGGTTGCCGCTCCCTCAGCCAGCTGATTAGGACCTCAGACACGTGCAGACACAGGGAGAGATTTAAAGAACCAGCTCTGTAGAAAGAGCGCGACCCAATGTGTATTATACGCTCAGACCTATAGAAATCAATGTAAAGGTGAGTGACGTGCACACCGGCTGTACCGTGGCGTTTTTTCTATTGATGGAATTGAGTTTGTTTCGAGTCTACCCTTGTGGACAAACCAAGTGTGTTTTTTTTGTCCCGGGGACAGAAGACCATCCCATCTCTCTCTCTCTCTCTCTCTCTCTCTCTCTCTCTCTCTCTCTCTCTCTCTCTCTCTCTCTCTCTCTCTCTCTCTCTCTCTCTCTCTCTCTCTCCCTCCCTCTCTCTCTCTCTCTCTCTCTCTCTCCCTCTCTCTCTCTCTCTCTCTCTCATTAGATACCACCACTGCCCATTGTGCGTCGAGGTTTTTCAGCTTAGCGTGTGCATATGTGTAGTGGCAGCGAGCCAGAGTTGGGGTTGTTTGCTATGACGTAGGTAGCTGGCCTGGGGTCTTCGTGCGAATCTGTGTGTGTGTTTGATTTGCAAGTGGGCAGATGTGTGAGTGCGTCAGCCCAGCGATGTACAGATAGGCGGGGTGCGGGGTGCAGCAGGAGCGATGTCCGCGGATGGTGGGAAAACAGCCGGGGGGGTGTTCCCGGTCGGAGGGAGTCGCGGGGAATAAGCCTCCGTGATTAGGCAGAGCTCCGCACTGTTCCCCCTGTGTTTGTTGTGGAGCTTAAGTTCTTCTAAAGGGTTCTGCACAGAGGTGAGGCCACAGACCTGTGTGGGTTTCTCTGCTCGTCCACTCTGCCTCTCTCCTTTCTGTCAGCCTTTCTTTTTATCGGCTCACTTTGAGACGATTTCAGGGGTTGCCAAGAAGGCCAGAATCTGTGATTACAAAACAGTTTGGTGTTAAAAGAGTGCACTGCTTATGCATTGTACACACACAAATGCATATCCCTCTTAATTCCGCTGTCTCTGCATTCTATCCATGAAAGCCATACAAACACACGTGCATAAACAAAGGAGGATCTTCCTTTTAATTTTAGTCCCCCCCCCCTTCTTTCATCTCTCCGGCCGCATTCACATTCGCATACGCTATCTCTCTCACCCACAAACACACACACAGACACACACACACACACACACACACACTCACACACACACACAGTTAAAGGGAGAGAGAGAGCTGTTGATTAAAAGCCTATCCATCAACTCTGAGGGGTGGGGGAGAGGGGGGAACGTAATGAGAAGCACACACCTGTTCCTCACAGCTGCTCCCCTTAACAAGCCGTCCTCCTTCACTCGGCGAGGCTGGCCGCGGAGGTGACGACCCTTTGATGTCATGAATCGCAGGCCGGGGCTCCAGCCCCTGAGAAGGGGCTTATTAGGAGCAGGACCGATGGGCGCCGGGCTACGGCGTCGTCAATCTTGCAGGGCCTGACCTCGTCGTCTGTGCAGTCCCGGCGGTACGAGCTCCAATGTAATCAGTGGGGCCGGCCTCCGTGAGTCACAGCAGCTTACACCGGGCTTACAAACATGGCTGCCACTAGCGAGGGGTTTGTTGGCGCTGGAATCAGAAGGAGACCCCCTTCCCTGGTACACGAGCACAGGCCAAAGTGGGTCATGATGCCAGGTTTTGAAAACTCTGGAATTGAATACATCTTGTGGTTATTAAAGCCTTCGTTCGACTGAAATATTCAACTCTGTGTGAACGGGCAGGACAAATGACTAGTTCTTTCGGGTTTCATTTCATAAACGGACACGTAGAAGCCGTATTGTACAGCGGAAACATATACTCAATTTCACAAAGGGAGATAGATTGTTGCACAAAATATGAACAAAATCTGCCTCTTTTTTGTACGATTTTGTCACAAATGGTATTTGTAGTAGTAGAACAAGCTCTTGGCAGTGGTAGCTAACGCAATAGCTCCCCACTAAGAGAATGAAGCCGCTTAGGGTGTAACGTTTCCGCCGCTGATCAGTATGCCAAGCGGTGTGTCTGTCGCTCTTATAAATCTATGTGCTTCAAGGGAGGCTTCTCCAGCTTATATACCCACTGCAAAGACTTTCCCCTCGCCGGGGAAAAGCAGGGAATAGATAGGCGTGACTAGTCCAACTGACAGGAAGGAAGGCTGAGGCCGTCACAGCATCATTTGAACGGCTGTATTACTGTCATTACTGTCAGCAGTGATAGCCACACTGGTTCTCAGTGGAACATGATGTTGCTGGTGTGCACTGTAAAAAATTTCAGTTAAATTGACAGTGAAATACTGTGAAATCAAGACCGTAAAACACTGTAAATAGATAAACAAGGAAGCAGTGTTTAATTTAAAGTAATATGTTGTATAACACTGAAACAAACACAACTGTTCATTTTAAAGTAAAAACATGTCAAAAGTATCATATTCCGTTGTATAATTTGTAGATTACCGTATTTTAAACACAGAAACACTGTACTACAAAAAGCAATACATTACTGTTAAAATTACAAAATGCCAGTGTTAAAATGATGTTCTATGTCAGTTAGATTTAGTTTTAAACAGAAATAAACTGTATTACATTTTACAAATTCATATGTTATTCCTTTCAGATAGGAATGTGTATAAATAGTGAAAGTATGTCAAGATGAAGGAAAAAGCTGGTGTTGTGTCTTGCTTTACATATGAAGTATTTTCATAGCTTCCCCCCTGATGAAATAACTCATTTTAAGTGTGGCTAATAGCCAATGGATTTGTAAATATTTGAGAGTAATATTCAAATGTTCCTTAAAACCTACACTTTCTTTCCTATTTATGTTCCCTGTAGAAGTGTTCAATCTGCTATGAGAAATACTTGACAATTTTACATAGGGCCTATTAGAAAGAACTCGTAGAAAATGATTTCATACATTTGTATTGTAATCAATACCTTTAACAGAAATGTTTATTGCAGTATTTTGTTGCTTTCACTGAAGAATCTTAGTCATCATACATGCTGCAGCATCCCGGGGGCGGGGCCTTCCCAGCATACACCAGGGGTGCGTTTGCCATAGAATTTGCTGTATTACTGTTGCTCATTATATATATTTTTCCCCATTCTTTTGGGTTGTTTTGATAATTGTTATCGCTGCTTAATGTAGTTAATAATGCAGGTTGACTGACAAAACGGTCACCTTGAGTGAGAATGTCTATTCCCGTATACTTTTGCCCTTGCGTTTCGAACGTCCCATTGACGATAATGGTTAAACAAGAAAATCTTGGTTCTCTTGAATCAACAGAGCAATTGTCTACAACTTTGTTAGCTGTCTCTGTGATGTTCGGTAGGACCGTTACCTGACTGTTCCAAATACATCGGAAGACTGCATTGTCAATAACAAGCGTTAAAACAAAAGCAAATAAGGCTGTTGGATTTACCAGTTTGAATGTATTTCCAACGGTTTTTAACAGTGAAATGTGCAGGTTGTTCACAGTTATAATGTATTTTTTCCAGATTTATTCTGGTTTCCTCAGCTGCCAGTTTTTGTCCGTATTCCGTAAAAAAAAATCTTTACCATAATACAGAATACGTCTGTACCGTTTCTTTTTTTTTATACGGTTCTCCTCTGGCATCCACAGCTGCCAGTTTTTTTACCGTACATTTTACCTTCTTTTTTTTTTCAGTGTGGAGCATGGTAAAAATACAAGTGAAAAGCGTTCGACTGTCCACAAACGGCAGTCTTTCCATAACTCACGACCCCGGGTTTGTCACTTGGTCTGAAAGAAGATTCCCTTGGGGGGGATTGGCAAGGGTTGGCGGTTGGTGTAAATAAAAATACATTTGTTAAACGTTTCAAGTTTGGTTTCATATATAAGAAAGGAAAATCTGAACAACTCCACCAAACTACAGTTACTATAAGTATATGAATATATCCTGTACATGGATTCAAATCTTTAGCTAAAGCGCCTTTAGCTAACTGTCCCAATAAGTGAATAACTGCCACCATCATGCGATGTGTCATAATGGTGCTTTTTCTGTCTTGGTTTTTATTTATCATCATACCTTGTTTTCTTCATCACCATTATCCACCTTGTTGCGACTGTCATTAAGCAGTGTTTGGTATCAATACTTTGAAAGTAACTCGCTAGTAGTAACGTAAAGGTTAATGTGGTTAAAGTTAAAGTCAAGTTAACAAAGTAACCAAGAGCTTGCACTGGAAAACGAACCCAATACCTTCGCAGTTACCCCTGAGATGTAATTTGAGCACTCCCATCACTGTTTACCAAGATCATTATCTTTTCCATAATTATCAAAATCGTCTTCAGCTTGGTGTTACATCATTGACATTTCATATTTAAATTTGATAAAAATTTTATGTAATTGCTCTCAGCTGGTTTATTTTCATCAGGGGCTTTGTAGTGGACAGAAGGGAAATAGAGAGGGAACTAAAAAAAGCAGTGAAGATGTTAAAATCCAAAACATGCATCAAGCTATATGTGGGAATGGTTTGAGAGAAGAGATGGAAAGAGCTTCATTTGAATCAATACGGAACAAGGAGGGAGGGAGAGAAATAAAAAAAGAAAGAGTGGTTATTTTAAATGGATATCCATCACCAGTCTCTTTCATTATTCCTGTGTCTGTGTATGTGTGTGTGTGTGTGTGTGTTAGTGTGTGTGTGTCACCGTGTCAACAACATAGCTGTAGCTGGAAGGTCACACACCGCTGCCTGACATTGTATAGAGACAGTTATATCTGACTGCAGTCAATGGCTTGTCTGGATAACGTTCTGTTTTCACTGTCCTTTTCCTCTCCACCTTTTCTTCTCTTTCTGTACCCGCTCTCTTTTCTCTCTTTTCTCTCTCCCTCCTTCTAGGTAAGTGAACCTACAGAGAAGCTTTTCTAAGAACCAGAGGCTTGAGAAGGTAACAGTGGTCCTCTGGACGTCCCGGACTCTCCCCCCATCCCATAATATTCTGTTATGTCCTGTAACTAAGGGGGGGCCCTGACATGTCGTAGCCCATTGGACGGTGACGCTATCCCGTGTACTCCCTGAACAGTCCCGCCGTCTCCCCCTTTTTTCCTGACGGGAGTAATGACAGTCGGACTGGAGAGTGGCTTGCCCTTGTTGCCTAAGGCTGTGGTCATGGTTATGACCCTGGCGATAAGGGAGCCGCCTGGGGGGGGGCCACACTAATCCCGCCTGCTGTTTATCAGGCCCAGTAAATCTGCTGGCCCTGACTCCCATCTGGCCCGCGGACTGGAAGCAGCCCCGGACGGGGAGGCGAGCAGCTTAGCCTATGGGCCACGTTGTGTTTGCAATGCTAATCTGTTTATCTAATCAGATGGCGGGGTGAGGGGGCCCCGCCAATTATCTCGCAGCGTATCGATTTCCTTTTGCCCGGAGCGAGGCACTGCGCCGCTTTCCCAGGTGAGAGCCGTGGAGATTGCCTCCTCTGCGTCTAATCAATCGACCGCCATGTGGAGGCTTTTATGCATGCGTGTCTGTGTGTGTGTGTGTGTGTGTGTGTGTGTGTGTGTGTGTGTGTGTGTGTGTGTGTGTGTGGGGTTTGGGTTGTGTGTGTTGGCCAGTGGGAATGTGTTTGTGTACAATCATCCGTTTTCTCATTTTACTGCTCATGTCAATGTAGACCATTCAAAGCAGTCGAAGGAAAAGTGCGAAAACATGTTAATGAAATGCGGGTGAGCTTAATAGAGGGATGAGAGAACCGAAGAGGAACCGTTAATGTACGCTGTTCTCTTTGCATGCATCACAGGAGGGTCTGCATCCGCAAACCGTTCCACGTTAAGGAGATCCACACCCACTGGCATCCTATCAAATGGACAGGGAAACGACACACAAATCAAGTCGGCCCACGCTTACCACAGTTTGGTTTCCACTGGCGTTGCTTTATGCTGGAGAAGACTACACCTCCCATAGCTCTAGTTCTGATAAGTGTCTTGTTGCGGCGGGCATAGGGAGACGGATTATGATAAAAGGCTGTGAGAGGCCCAAAGGAGTGGGCTCCAGTCGGTGGGGACCGCTTGCCGCGGGTAGCCTGGAGGGAGGTGCGTCACTCTGCCTCGCTCCCAGGCCTGGGAGCTTCCTGGGGCTGCACCCCTGCTGCTCCCAGCCCTTAAATAATGATGGTACTCTCACAGCCCTCCATCTGGGTGTGTGCCTCTCTGTGTGTGTGCATGGGTTAATGTGTGTGTGTGTGTGTGTGTGTGTGTGTGGGGGGGGGGGTGTGTGTGTGTGTGTGTGTGTGTGTGTGTGTGTGTGTGTGTGTGTGTGTGTACTGCAGCGCAATGCAGCACAAGGCAGTTTACCGAGACTGAGAGTCAGCATTCCCCGCTCCCTCTCTCTCCCACTTTGTCTCACTCTCCGCGCATATCCGTCCTCCTACGCCTCCTCTACCTCGTCCTCTCTCCCTCCCTTTATCCCCCTCCCCCTCCTCCCCGGTTGGTCTCTCTCCTCCCCAGAGGAGGCTGGGGGGCTCAGCAGACACCCACAGGAGATGAAGCTGTTGTTTTGCTGCGCTGCTTTTCCCCCCTCCCTTCTCCTTTATGGAACGCGGTGGTTTATACGCTTCACAGCCGTAAAGGCCTGGCGCCAGCCTGCCTCTGCTCCCGCCAACCGAACCGCACTTTTAGTTTGCCGCACAGTCGAGCCGCGCTCAGCGCGCCCCGGGAGAGGAGGAGGGCGAGCGCGTTGCCACCGCCGTGATGTTGCCGCCGTGCCCCAAAAAACGTCCGGCGTCGAGTTTTCAACTCGTGCTCGGAAGACGGTGTTGCACCCGCTTTCAGGTCAACTCGTTTATACGGCCTCTCTCGCGACATTAATGGACCAGATTAACGAGTTGTTTCCAATCTGCATCAGCAATTAAAATCCAAAGTGCCTGTAAAGCCTTATGAGGCCTGCGTGGCCGCCGGAGTGCTGGGCTGAGGTCCACACCTTGGGCCCGGTTAGACACAGAGACAGGGTGTGGGCTGGTTGTGTTGGGCTGAGGTCCACACCTTGGACCCGGTTAGACACAGAGACGGGGTGTGGGCTGGTTGTGTTGGGCTGAGGTCCACACCTTGGACCCGGTTAGATACAGAGACGGAGTGTGGGCTGGTTGTGCTGGGCTGAGGTCCACACCTTGGACCCGGTTAGACACAGAGACGGGGTGTTGGGTGGTTGGTTGGGCTGAGGTCCACACCTTGGACCCGGTTAGACACAGAGACGGGGTGTGGGCTGGTTGGTTGGGCTGAGGTCCACACCTTGGACCCGGTTAGACACAGAGACGGGGTGTTGGCTGGTTGTGTTGGGCTGAGGTCCACACCTTGGACCCGGTTAGACACAGAGACGGGGTGTGGGCTGGTTGTGTTGGGCTGAGGTCCACACCTTGGACCCGGTTAGACACAGAGACGGGGTGTGGGCTGGTTGTGTTGGGCTGAGGTCCACACCTTGGACCCGGTTAGACACAGAGACGGGGTGTGGGCTGGTTGTGTCGTTGGACCACTCTGCAGGCTGCAGACCTTTTTCTTTCTCCTTGCGTTCGAGCAGGCATTCCATTCTAAAAGGATGCACCGCGCAATTAGTGATGCTTGACTTTCTTTACCCCAGGGCCTGCAAGGGGAGACGGCCGTGGGAGCGTTCCGCGCTTCCTGCAGAAACGCTGATCGAGATTAGGAGGCATTGGAGCTTCTGGCTGAGGCCAGCTTTTCTAGAATAATGGCTCTGCAAAGCCAGTATGCGAGGCAGGATTTGGCCGAGGTCATCCGGGGTCCGGGTGCGGCCGGGGGAGGGGGGGTTTGTTTTCTTAGGCAGGCCCCCTCATCGCTCAGACGGGCCGCTGGGTCACCCAGAGGCCAGCGGCGCTAATGATCACAGGGCGCTCCTCGGCTGGCTCCCTTGGACCGCGTCCGGCCCCGCCGGCCTCGCACGAGGGCCACGCCGTGGAGGTCTGTGTCGGTGCATACCATCAGCCCAGGTCGGAGGCAGTTCACCCAGCCTTACTGGGAAACAATGCACCCCTCCCCACCCCCCAACACGCACGCACACACACACACCTTACCTTCTCTCAAGCCCCTCTGAGAGAATCCTTCAGCCTTCGCTTCGCACGCACACGCGCATGTCTGCCCACTATGGCGTCATGGTGTGCCGTGGGGATAGAGAGAAGGAAAGGTTATATTTGGCCCACAGCGGGGGAGGGGGGTGGGGACTCCGCCCGGCCGTCTAGTCCCACTGTGGCTCTCAAAGACAGCCCCGTAAGAGCGCCACTTTCCCCCGCCTGCCATCTTTGCACAGCGTCTTATGAAACATTTATGGCTGACTGTCAGAGGCACTTTCCTCTCCACTCTCCTCGTCCTCCTCTTCCCTCTGTGTTGGGCCCCCGCCCCCACTGGGGTCGGTGCTTTCTTTAACAGCCCATCTCTGACCGCTCTGCTCCCGTCCGTGGCCAGGCCACCGCGTTTCCTCATCCTGTCACCACTTTCCCTCAGCCCCCTGCCGCTCGGCTTCCTCTGCTTCCTCCAGAGAGAGAGAGAGAGAGAGAGAGAGAGAGAGAGAGAGAGAGAGAGAGAGAGAGAGAGAGAGAGAGAGAGAGAGAGAGAGAGAGAGAGAGAGAGAGAGAGAGAGAGAGAGAGAGAGAGAGAGAGAGAGAGAGAGAGAGAGAGAGAGAGAGAGAGAGAGAGAGAGAGAGAGAGAGAGAGAGAGAGAGAGAGAGAGAGAGAGAGAGAGAGAGAGAGAGAGAGCAAGCAGCGTGGGGGAGGTTTTTCTCCAGAACACAGGTGCCTGTGGAGACGGACGGCGAGCTGACAGCTTTTCTTCGTGCCGGGTTGGAGGTGCGGAGTGAGGTGGGCTGAAGGCCTGACTTTTAAATGTCAGGCGGCCGGTGACAGCGGCGGGGCGAGAGGGGCCACCTCTGTTCATGTAACGCTGTCACTTCCTTTCGCCGCTATAGAGATCTGTAGTCCAGCACAGCGGGCTCACACTTGCCGCAGATCGGGACCAAAGCCAACCCTGTGGTGAAAGTGACTCTCAACGACGGCCAAGAAACCATTTTTGCACCTGCACAGCAGCGCGATAAATAAATAACTCTGAATAACTGTTTTTAAAGTGTGCAAGAACATCGGCGAACAATATCTTGGCAGACCTTTTTTAAGACCGACGGACAAGATGAAGTAACAGTCCATCACATTAAAACGAAAACCTTCGTTCTGCCACAGATGCAAGCGACATTGGGTGACGCCGACTTTGCCGTCTGGTCGTGTCCCCAGGTCTCCACAGGCACGATGCTAACAGACAGAGCCCTTTGCAGCCTGACGCTATTCCTCGGCTTGTCTCCGACTAGCCCGCGAATAAAGCTTAACGTCGCCCGAGCAGGTCTCACATGCTCACTCACGCGCCCCGCTTTCATTATTCATGCCCCCTTCGTGCTACTCGGGAGAGGGAGAAAAAGGGGGGAAAGCGCATTGGAAAACGTGTTGCACGACGGACGGCCATTATGCAAATAGAAATCCAACGTGAGCCGTCCGTTATTTGCGCTCAACCTCTCTTTTGTTTTGCGGGGAGCAAAGGGCGCTGCGCCAGGCCTCCGTCCTCGGGAAGGAGGGGAGACTCTCCGCCCGCTGCTCGGCTGGCCCCTCCGTGGACCAGACACTGAACAGGGGAGGAGGGGAGACTCTCCGCTCGCTGCTCGGCTGGCCCCTCCGTGGACCAGACACTGAACAGGGGAGGAGGGGAGACTCTCCGCCCGCTGCTCGGCTGGCCCCTCCGTGGACGAGACACTGAACAGGGGAGGAGGGGAGACTCTCCGCCCGCTGCTCGGCTGGCCCCTCCGTGGACCAGACACTGAACAGGGGAGGAGGCCTGCCTCAAGTGCCTGAAGTCGTTACGCAGATTTATTTATTTTTTTCTCTGGCCCGACGGGCACGTTTGATTGGTATGTCCGTCCTCTGTACCTCTTCAAAGAGGAACTCTAATCCGATTGCCGGCCAATTAGATCATCGGTCTCGGCAATTGTTGTAGACAAAGTTGAACTAATGCAATAGGAAACTGAAAAAGATCAATGTGAGTTTTGACCTATTGATGGCTGACGACAGCCCGTCTGACGCTAGGGCCCTCTGTTATCGTCCTCCTCGGAGCTTAACGATGGCAGGGCTCCCTTTATCCCTCGGAGGCCACCCTAATCACTCCCAGATACATGGATGAGCGAGTCAATCCTGCGCAGTGATTAAAGCCCGGGCTCAGCGCTGCGCAGGGGAAAGCAGACGAGCGCCGAGGCTGCCATCGTGACACAACACTGGTGCAATGCAGGAAAAGGCTATTTTTGGACGGGGGAGTATCGAAGCCGGCACAATAGACAAGAGATGGAGGCGGTCGGGGGTTGGGCTCAGGGAGAGGCAAAGGCCGGAGCCCCAGGGACGGCCAGCGAGCGAGGGTGTAGCGCTCCTGAAAAGACGGCCACGGAGCCCCGTGCCGTGCAAACGCAGTGAACTGACTGCCTTATGTGTAGGAGACGTGCTGTACAATTACATTTGACTTGACTTGGCTTGGCTGGGCTTGTGTGTGCGTGCGTTTCTGGGTTAGGGTTGATGGAGGCGAGGCGGGGGAGCTGAGATCACACCTTCGTGAGCCCGTCACAGGGGAGGCAGGCTGTCAGTCGACTTGTCCCTGGATCTGAGTGGGAAGGATAGCGGCTAATTGCCCTACTTCCAGCAACTAAAGAACACAAGTAATTACGCGGGCTAACAGCATTAACACCTTGACGTTAATTAGCCGTGCTAAGACGGTCAACAGTGCAACATGGTCAGCTGTATTGCAGAGCGTGGCAGAAAGCTTTATCCAGGCCCGTTCAGCAGATGGTGTTGTAGCGGAGATTGCCTGTGGTCAAGGACCATCGATATTTAAACGGCAACCCCATCTGTACCTGCTCCGGGGGAGGAGAGCAGAGGAAGCCGGGGGGAGGCGTCTGCCGTCGTCAACACGGCCGGTAATCTGGCTACAGTGTACACTCTCTTTAACCCTGATCCGCAACATGGTGTCTGCGTCTGTCTAATTGGGTTCTCGTGAATGGGGTGAGCAGCCACGGAATGTGTGAGGGGGAACGACGGTGTACGTTCAAATGGAGTAGTCAGTGCTAGGGACATTTGACTGTGGCTACATGGAGCACATTTTAGATGATTAGGGTAAAAGTAAACCTGCTCTCTCTCTCTCTCTCTCTCTCT
>JAPMUY010002894.1:67500-237963 GCA_026901105.3 Galaxias olidus
AGTCAGGCAGGCAGGCAGGCAGGCTGGTAGACAGACAGACAGACAGACAGACAGACAGACAGACAGACAGACAGACAGGCAGGCAGGCAGGCAGGCAGTCAGGCAGGCACAATGGCAGCCACACTAACAGACCACCGGCAGGGTTTATAGCACACACATCACAGGCACATTCATCCACATATAAACCTGCTAAAGACAACACAAACACCAGGCACACACTCCCATTTGTCTAAATCATTAAAATGTCACATAATTCAAATAGTTGGGGAGGATATGCCAATAAAAACATTCTTTGTCAGGGTATCCGTGCTGTGTTCTTTTCCTAACTAGGCCAGTGAAAAGAGCTTTTTTTGTACTATAATGCACTGAGTCAGAGGGTTGCTCTCCCTTAGCAGATAAATAGGCAATGTTCACACAGCTTGTTTAAGCTGTCCTGGCTGCCAGAATAAGGCCCTTTACAGTAGGTGTCTGTGCATGTGTGCGGTGTGTGGAAGAGCTTCAGGTGGCATTGTATTATTGAGTCCCAGTCGCCTCCCTTCTCTGTAACGACCTATTCCAAACGCCGCCGGGGTTTGTCTGCACGGTGTGGTAAAGAACATAAGGAAGTGGCGCTTCCAACCCTCAGGGCGGGCCCGAGCCCAGCTAAGATAACTGCTGCATTTAGGAAAGGGCTGGCTGCTGTCCAACCCAGAACATGCAGTGGTGGAGAAGGTTGTTCTAAACCACTTCCTTCGCACTTTACCCCAGGAGATGAAGCGTGTCGTCAGTGTATGGCAACCAATCAGGGTCCCATCCCTGATGGTGGGCCGGTAGCGCCATTAACCGAGGCGATGTTACCGCTTCGGCAGGGAGGGGCATGTAATCGCCCAATGTCCCACGTTGGATGTCGAGAGGACTATTGCCAAAAATGTGTGGAGTGTCAACTGACTAGTCCTAAAGGGGGATGGCCGCAACCTCCTCATCCCTGTGCCTGCAGACGCCCTTTAGTGGGATTGACATTGACACTTTGGGACTTTAGTTTTATGGAAGGCTAATGAAGGAGCTTTCCGGAAACTCCAAGGCTACGGTCACACCGCAATCCAAAGTGGCACAAATCCGATTTTTTTGCTCTTATGTGACTCAGGTCTGTTTTTTTTTCCATAAAAGTGGAACACATGGCATCCGATCTTTTCAATTCGGATTTGGGGCACTTCCATATACGGTACTAAATCGGATACAGGTCTGATTTTTTTGCAATGTGACTTCAGTCTGAACAGTCAATTCGGAATCCATGTGACTTTTCCGTCTCTAGGTCTAGCGTTCTGCGTGTGACGTCTTTGTTATTGTTCTTTTTGTGCATGCGGGTCAGTTCAGGACCGTGACCAGTTCACACTGGAGTCTGATAAGGGCCACATTTAAAACTAATTGTGTGAACAGCCAAAGAAAACAATCGGATCTGAGCATAAATCCGAATTGAGCATTGAGGCCTGCGGTGTGACCGTAGCCCAAGTCAAGCAAATAAGGAGGTCAGTCTACCACCCACAGACCCACAGGTTATGCCGTTTGGAGCTCTAGCTGTTTTCCAGCGACTGATGGACCAGGAGCTTCAACCACATAGGGCGTATGCGGTGGCTTACCTAGATCACACTGTCGTGCAAATGTACATAGAGTGTTCTGGGAGTGTCACCCGATCAGCAATCAGCAATCCTGGGAGCCCTGAGACGTTCCCGTCTGAATGCCTGTCTGCCCCTCAGGTGGATGGCCACCAACAACAATCGGAGCTCCCTGGTCACCCGCTGGTTCAGGTCATAGCTTACGGGTGGCCAGGGAACGGCAGGGGCCTGGCCAGGCTGAGGGGGAGGGTATGTGATGAAGGCTCAGTAAGGAGCAGAGGGCAGGGGTGGAATGAAAAAGGGCAGTGGTCAGAGTAATGGGAAAGGGCGTCGGGGAAACAAGCGACACCTAGGGCTGACAGGTGCTCTCAATAAGAGGCGGGGTTTCTGCCAAATTAAGAAAGGCTTCACCCAGGACGCTACGCATGCTACGGACGACTATGCAGACAGCTCTGGGTAAAAAACGTACCCTAGCTATTAATCCATTTTTCACTCCCCCGTTCCCCCAGCACTGAAAAAAAAAATCTAATCATTTGTCAGTTCTCCCCTGGCTTCCTGTATGTGTTGACCCGACCAGTGTCCGTGGATAAGTAGACGTCACAGTGGATGAACAGCTTTTAGTGAGATTAACACACAGTTTATGGTTGGAATGATGATGTCATCATACACACACACTCACACAAACACGCTCAAACACACATAGTAACTGACTAAATGTTCACAACTGTTCATGCGCATCCACAGTCGTAGTCTGCACTCAACAGGGAAAACATTCGATTTTTGGGGGGATGTTTTTGGGTGCATGATACAGTATGAAATAAACAAACAGAAAAAAGCACAAAGCAAAGAGAATGTGCCAAACGTACACCCCGGTGATACAGGGATGAACAGCATGAGCCTGACTGTGCCGCTGTGACAGTGGGGGGGGGGGGGGCTGTGCTACGAGTTCTATTTAGAGAATATTGCTTGAGGAGAGCAGGGGGTGAGCTCAGCTCGCTGGTGTCACAATGATAATGACTCAAAGTGCATTTCCTCTCTCATTCCTCCAGTGACAGGTACTGCACCCTGTACGACACGGCTCCCCCAAGCAAAGCGCCCCGTCATTCCCCAGCGCCGCACGGATCAAACGCGACCCAACTTAGATGACTTTGCTTTGCTCCGAGTTACTGTGCCGGGCCTGAGATGGGCTTTTAAATGGGGTCTGGGAGATGGCGGAGCCCGGCTGCCAGAATCCAAGCCATGGGGAGAGAAAGCCATTGCTTAGTGTTCCCCGTAGTCTGTCCGTGTGTGTGTGTGTGTGTCTGCGCGTGTGTCTGTGTCGGTGTGAACGCACGCAGCGCTCTCCTGCAGCATCAATCTCTGTCAGCCAGTGGCCTGTGACGCACGCGGAGCCTTATTAAGGGTGGTCTCTATTCAGGCGGTGGGGGAATGGGGATTGATACAGCCACACAGTCTGCAAGGCTTGCCTGACCATCACCGTTTGTCAGCCTCTCCCAGCGCTGGCGCGCGTGATACAGGTCGCTATCTTGGGCTGGTAGGAATGACCCCGGCAGTTTGTCTTCCCTTCACCGTAGGTCTCCCTTCTGGTGGTGCAGCGCTCTGTGATTCGGTTAACGTCACGGCAAACGTTCGGCACATTTCTCCCCACACCTATGTGAGAGGTGGCCCGGCGCTGCATGGCGGAGGACGTGTGTCCGCTGTGAGTCAGTCCCAAACTGGCAGGAGGGCTGGTCTGGACCAGATGTGAGAGACCCTGCTGCACGATACGGGCTGCTACTTTCTCGTCTTCACCTCCCCCCCCAGTACCACCCCTAACACAAAACAAACACACACACACACACACACACACACACACACACGCACACACACACACACACACACACACACATTTACATGTTTAATCCTTCAGGACAGGGAACTTGCAGTGAGGCGTGAGCAATGGCTAAATACAATGTTCTCGTTACCCGAGGAAGGGGATCTGAGCCGATATCTTCGTGATGTTTCAGCAGCATTTCCCATCGTGGATCGCTCTTACAGTCATGATAATTGTTTGCTTTATAAATAGGGATAGAAAGACTGTTTTGGTTCACGACTGAGCAAGAGCTGTCAGTGATCCGATGATCCAATGATTCTAGTCCTTCATGCTATGTCCTACATCCGAGGGTGTTTAAATTCTCCGAGCATTTTGACACGTTTTATAAAAAGCAATTGTTTTCGCACAAATTCGGAGAGCCGCCGTAGGCTGGTGAGGCACGCATTCTGCATCGCGTCGGTGCTGAATACCAAATGAATTTGGGTTTGGATTTATTTCATCTGGCTGCTGACGGACTGCCAGTCACAGCTGCGATACGGAGCCTTCAATCTTCTCTCTAAATAGGGAACAGGAGGAGGGAGATGGCTAGATCAATAAAGATGGAGCCGCTGAAGCAGCTAGAAATCCTTTTCTTTTGTGACAGACTTCAAGCTTTATTTGACCAAAGAAAGCAGTGTCTGGGTTTGGATGTGTGACTTTGAAGCTTGACTTTCTTATGTTTCCCCCAAAAGATCACTTCAAAAAGACTTTCTTAGGCAGCATAATTGTTGGAAATCTGGAATTCTCGTTAGTTGGAATGCTGTTGGAAAAAATAGTGTGCTGTTGCACTTTTGAACGTCACTATCAGCCCCGAACAATGTCTGTGGCCAGCCAGCCGATCTTATCCCCGCAGGCCTTTCCTGCAGGAACAAAGAAGCCCTCCAACTGACCGTACAGCCACGGCTGGAAAACAAACAATTTGAGTAAACAGAAAAATGTGATTGAGTTCCAAGCGGAACAATCCCCGACCCTGACCCGGGGTTATGGAGCACAATATAACTGTGGGGCTGGCTGAGTCAAAGCAGGAGACAGGGTGAGCAGACTCCTGCTGCGGGCTACCTCCACTGCTGATTTGAGCTTACGGGCCCATGGTACCAGTCTACGGGCCTGTTGTAAGAGTAGCCTTTGTTTGCATCACACGGCGGCTTCTATTCAGACAGTGGAAGAGTGGCCTGCATGTTGCTCACAACAATAGCCTATACCTGCATAAAACCCAGAGGGGGAGCATGTTTGTCTGCCAACAGGATAGCTTGTGACTAAGAACTTGATTATGATTGCTATGATGACGACAATGGTTATCCCCCCACCCCCGACGGCTTAGCATGGCTTAGCCCCAGAGAGGGAGGTTTCTTCTACACTAGCCTGGATTTTCTAAGTGTTGTGCCACCCTTATATTGGTATTTAGCTAATCCGTTCAGTGCAACCCGTTACCCGTAGAATAGTGAACTATCCAATGGCCAGCTCTTGCTTGTGGGCATTATACGAATGTTAAGATATTCTAGCAAATATGTGCACAGCAAGACGGCCAGCCGCTACATGGGGCTACATGGCTAAGAAAGGCAAATCTATTCAGTCCTTTGTTGTCTTGTCAGGATGAAATGGTGTTGGGTTGAACTCACGGTGTGTATGCCATTAATCTCCTATAAACATAGGTTTGGAGAAGCCAGCGGATATTGTTTCTCAAAGTCGTATTATATAAATGCTTTTGTTTGTGCATTTGTGTAATTGCTCATGCCATAACACATCAGATGCGTGTCCATGCTACTCCATCAACAGACAGAGAACAAGGAGCTCTGTGAGTCAGGATGATCTGAGTCTTATGACGCTGCCGTATGATTATGATCACTGTGGAGACGTACATGGTCTCCTCCAGGACGTTTGGGACAATAGATTAGCCCGGATTACCTCCAACGAGGGAACTCTCAGCGGATGGCATCCCCTAACACACTCTCACACTCCCGTACACACACACACACACACACACACACACACACACACACACACACACTAGTACACTCATGCCACCTTGTAATGATGTCATCAAGGATTTATCGGGAGATTACTTTGACGTCACCCGTTAGCCCCACCATGTGCTAGCTCTGCAGAACTGTCACTCTGTCTGGTTAGGTGTGAATGTGTGGTTCAGGGGGGGGGTGACTGTGCGCACAGGTGACTTTAATGAGCCAGTTATAGCTCAGTGGAGGGCTGGCTGGGGTTTACGTTCCTGGCTGCACTTTTGTGACAGCGGGGTGGCAGCCTGGCTTTGAGTCAACACTGAAACATAGGCTTGTGGCAATAGGCACTTATGCCACCATTAAATCCTTTCATTATTATTAAAGCTGTTAATTTAATTAATTGTGTTTATAAAATACATTAAAATATATAGTAAATGTCACATGTTTTGTCGCTAAATGATGCATGCAGTTTGTTTTTAGCATGCTTCAAACAGGATACTGACTTCATTTTTTAAGGGTCAGCTAACGGCAAAATTTTCCAAATTTGACGCTTTCTTCTACCATGTAAACATTCTTCACTGATTTGAATCAAAACACGTGAGCGCACAAAGAGGTGGCAAAAAGAGGTTTTAAGGGACAATCGGTTGGCTTGTAAAATCACATTGTGACTCTCATCTTGACTAATGCTCTGTGATCACACAGTCTCTGGAAACACAGGCTAACTAAGCCTATTTAAGAGACTTAGCCGGGCGCCCACGTCAGCCCTTATAGTAAACTGGGGGTTAGCCTCATCTGGTGACTAGCTGTTGGCTGAGGCTCTTCATTACCAACGGTAATAACTTTGTATTTCTGTCACATAACAGGTATGGACATAATCAACAAGGCTAAGGCAGAAATTAATTGCCGTGTGTTAATTGTATTGTTCAGGCTTGTACATGTACATGAATGTCTGAGTAGCAGCTGCCACATTATTTCAGGACTATTTCCATCCCTCCATACTTTAATACATTGTCTGCAGTCCTCAGATTGCTCATCTTGTTAGAGTGGCATGCCCCTCTGTGTTGCCTATCATGGCTGTGTGTGAGCAATGTTGGGTGTGAATGCCATGCTAATTGTGTGTTCCTAGGAGACGCAATGCCAGGTTCATTGTATTGCTTCCTTTATCAGCGCCTCCCTTCGAGCTAGGTTGAATAACCTCTTCACAAAAACACGCACATTGCACAAACACCCACGAACACACACAATTATAGGGAGGTGTTTTCTGCATCAAAGTACTCCAGTCTGATCATGCTTGGCCAATTATTTTGAGAATGGAGGAGCCTTTGGGGTTGTGAACTTGCCTTTTCTCCTCTGTGCTCAAGTGAGTTTATCTTGAGTTTAAAGTCTTTATCAGGTTCCACTCAAATTGAAATTGAACTCATGTAAGAAAGCATTGGGGTTGATTTTTAAAATGTATGCTTTTGTTTGTCTCTTTTATTTCTCAAGACCCTTCGTTAGCACCTCAATGGGTTTCACATTTCACATGATGACCATTTTATACCATCATGTCATGTTGGGACACACCCCTTTCTGTCCAATGGTTCAGCCCCACACACACCGGATACATTTTGCACACCTGATACATTCCTCCATTCTAACCTTTTCCTCATGATCCAAAAAGACAAATTTACCGCTGTATCATAGCAACTGTATTTGCTTGGTTGTTGTGACCTATCGGCATTGTTTACCATGGAAACCAGTGTGACGATATAGACAAAACAACGTATGTTACTTCTTCTGTCTAATGAGAGAACGATATGCTCCCATTTTATGCCCAATATATTTTTTACATCCATCTTTTGCAAAAAGGATATTTAAATGCTAGATATTGCTTTTTCTTGGTTACAATCATCACGTAGCATTTCCTTTAAGCTTGCACACAGGGTTCTCTATTTTCAATACACACTAAAACAATGCTGAAGACCCTGAAAATTATGTCAAGCATTTTTATTCAATACTTTTTATTAAAAAAAAATTGTTTTGTAAAATGTTGTTTTGTTGGTGTTAAAGCACTTTGTAACGTTGTTCAGAAAAGGTTACGGTATTGTTATTATGAACAATGTTTCTGCCTCAGACAGACTTGCACCTAAAGTGTGTTATCAACCATCTCATGCATCTTAACGTGTCTCTGCGTGAAGAATATTTTTGAAAAGGTCCCCGAAAAGCTTTTCCCTGAAACATTTGTCAAGCTATTTAGACGCTAATGCTGAGGAGGTTAGTGCAGGCCCAATCAACTTGAGCTTAACAGTGCTGGGAGAAGCTAGCAACAAGGGTAATATTCGGTAATCCTTCAGTTTGTCCTTAGAAGACCGGCTGGTCTAAGCACTCTGTGGGTGGGCTATTCAGAGGTTATAGATTATGCCCCTTCTAGGATTATGACGGGCTGTTAATTAGAAGCAACACTAAGTGTGTTACATAGTAGAGCTAGCTTCCAGCAGGAGACCGGCTACTGCTGCCTTCATCCCCTCACCTCTCACCTCTCCGCTTTGTTTCTTTCCCTTTTCAGTCTCCCCCCACTCCGACACTCAAAGCGTTGACCCGGTATGGCAATTGTATTCTCTCCGCGGAGCTCCTGGTGCCTGCTGCTATTCACTCTCTTGCGGCTGAGCACTCAGGGAGGGTGCCTGCCGGCCCTTAGCCCGTGACCAGGTGGCCGGCCCTGGAAGGGGCTCTGGGCGCTGTCCACGTCATAAATCTCCTCCCTGCCACTCCAGCAGAACACCAGCCAATTAGCCGTACAGTGTGCGACCCAGGCTCAACCTTTTTTATCTCTGTACATTGTGTCGGAGCTGAGCCAGTGTCCTTTTCGTCCTCCGTTATTGCCAACTAATGGCTAAGTGTTAAGTGTAGCTCCTCCCCGGGCCTCTGCTGCCCACACAGGGAGTTAGTGTGGAGGTATGGCTGTGCCACGTAGGACTTTGGCATAGCCGATCTGCCTGTCTGGCTGGGTGCCGCAGAGGCACTTGGTGACGACACGCTCTCACTGCCACCAGGTACTCTGTCACGGCAAATCGAGGCCACTGACAGTGTGTGGGTGACATTTTGGCAGGTGTGATTTTCTCTTTGTGTGTGTGTGTGTGTGTGTGTGTGTGTGTGTGTGTGTGTGTGTGTGTGTGTGTGTGTGTGTGTGTGTGTGTGTGTGTGTGTGCGCGAATGTACACATTTGAAGTTGGCTGTCGCTGTGATTCCTTGATTTTGTCGCGGCCCGTTCCATCAGGATGCCATTGTCACCTGGTGGCTGTGTCGGTTCTCACTGAGCCATTGCTGATGAGAAATCCCCCTCGTGTGGTTTGTGGTGCAGTTTTGTATCTGCACTGGTTGATGCCTTAACCCCAAGGAGCAGATCCTTTGATCTGAGTGGCAGCTAATCACGTTGTTATATTCAGTCTGGACTGTGTTTGATCGAGCCTGCCCTGATAGAGGGCCTATTGTGGGCCGAGTGGTCTTTATTCAGATCGGATCTGTAGCTAAGGGACCATGTAATAGTCTAGCTTAACAATACTATTGAATGCTTTGGAATCGTGTGGGTATGGGGTTCACTTTAGGTAATACAACACCTCTCCCCTCTTTACAAACAGACCCGCATCCATCAGGAAGGATTGTTTATTCATTAACTGCAAGAACAGTGACCGTCATGAGGCTGCAATGCAGTGTTTCACGTTATCACGTTATTGTGAACGGTTATCACAAGTGTCATCATTGGAAGTGCAAGCATTCATACGCAAATATAAAATATGTTTGTTGAATTAAATCATGCCTTTGTATAGGTTAAATACCAAAACTTACATCAAATCCTACTGATCTATGTTTAGCTCTATTCAGGCTAGACCTAATATACATCAGAATGTTCTGTTTGTATTTTCATCTGTTGTTCATTAACATTTTTTATTGTATTTTATCTTTAAAGAGGTATACCAGTATGTATAACAGCTTTGCCATAGATAGATGTGAACATACATCTGCTCAGTTTATTTGTAGTTCCCTACATAAATATCTCTTGAACACGTCAAGTCAGTCTCACTATAGGTGCCTGAAATGATCAGGCATTTATACAATAGCACTCTACAATAACACCTAATGTATCCTCAAGGCCTAACCTTAACAAATACCACCTGGAGTTGATTTGAGGACACTGCCTGCCGTGATCATTGGGGGAAACTGCTTGTAAAGCGCTCTTTGATAGCACCTGTGGTTAGGCGATAGGCCAAGCGTATGCATATTGAATTTATGATAATTACAGTATCATGCTTTTCCCTTTGGTACTCATGTCTCTCAGCTTCCTCCCTAGTGCGGTCTGTTCTCACGGAGACCGTGTAGAGCGAGTGGTGCACCCTGGAATCCAGCGTGCTACTCTGCTGCCCCCTTGCTACCATACCAGGCTACTGCAACTGTTCTTTCCGCCTGTGTGAAAGCTCCAAGACAAAATGGACCAACTGTTCATAATGTGTTCTACAGGCACGAACAGTTCCTAGACATTTTGCCGTTGTGAGTGATGACTAATCACATCTCTCAATTCTATGAGTTCAGTAAGCGTAACCCCCCTTTATACTTTCAAATTGACCATTTATTTCAATGGCGTTGTATTTCATTTTTTTTTACTTGATCTTGCTGTTAACTTTTTATATATATATATATTAAGTTTATAACATTTATGAATATGCCAATGGAGAAAGAATAAGGTGCTTACAAATTGTAACTGAACAGCTTAGCATCCTTAGGACCCCACATTAAATTCTATTAGCCCCTGTGTGTGCCCCTTATATCATCTTATCACACATGAAATTAAAAAGCACCCATATACCCCAGTATGCAAAACCATACATTTTCCACTAGTAACCATAGGCCCCCTTGGTAGGTGCCTCATTCACACACAAATTGTGTGTGATTTAGACCAAAATTGCATATTAAGAACCCCTGTACATATTGGCTATGATATAATTCCTTAGTATAGCTCCATGAATAGATATAATACGAATAAAGAATAGCCGAAGACAAAACAAAATCACATGAGCGAAAAAAAAAAAACTAGAAACATCGTTCAATCAACAGTGTTCAATCAGAAACAATCATGACGTTATTTCCATGTAGTTATGAATTTAAATCAGAGGTGAAAAGCTATATAAAACACAATGTTAATTCAATTCTTTGTTATACGGGTGAAAAATTGTGTAAAAGTGGATTAAGATTTTGTTACCACGCCATAGGCTCACACATTTTGCTGTTTCCATTTTGTGAACATAAAAGGAGAGTTTACGACAGTGCTATCTAATAGAAATATGTCGCGTTCACTCTCTCTCACACTCACACACACACACACACACGCACACACACACATGCACCTACTCACTCATTCCCTTCACTGCTCGCACACACAAATTCCTTACTCCTCCCTCCATCCCTTACAGTTTTTTCCCACCTTCCCTCGCTCTCTCTCTCTGCCTATCTATCTCCCTCTCTCCCTCGCTCTCTCCCACCCCTCCTTCCTGTCGAGATAGCTTTATCAGGCGTCTGGCTGCATCTCTCCTTCCTCTTTGTCTGCCTCGGTCTCCGCTGTGTGAGCGTTGAGTGGACTGGAACAAGCCCTGTGCCATGAGTTTGCCTGTCAACTCAGAGTACCTGTCTCTGGAGAGGATAGCGCGCTACCGCCACGCCTGCTCCAACGGCTCGCCCTACGCCACCAACAAGCCCATTGACATCAAGCCTCGCAGGAGAGGGTAACTGAGGGGGAGGCGGGGAGGGAGGGAGAGAGGGAGGGGAGGGGGGCAGATGGACCGCTCCTGCTCTCTCCCCAGCATGACGTTTGGTTCTGCATTCCCGTAAAGGAGGTGTTTGCTGGGGGTTTCTGTCTGTTCCTCTTGTCCAATTGTCTGGCCTATGGATGATGTGATGTTTTGTGCAGGATTAGAATCGTGATCGATTGGAATTCTACGTCAGAAGACCGTGAAGTTTGTTTCAGTTTAAACTTTGTTTGGTTTGGTTTCGTGCGTAATTCAGAGAAGTGGGAAAAAGAGGATCAATGTGGCAGTCTTCATTGATCAGCTCAAGCCATTCCTCACGCGCGCGCCTGTATGTATGTGTGTGTGTGTGTGTGTGTGTGTGTGTGTGTGAGTGTGAGTGTGTGTGTGTTCCTGTCTTTATCTGAGCCCTAGCTGCCAAGCAGTGATGAATGACTCCACCTGGGTAACACCAGTGAGCAGGGCAGCGCCCCGCTCCCGTCGGAGGGTTACGTAGAGCCGGGTTGCTCGGCGGCTGTGTTGTCATAGCTCTGTGGAGAGGGCTCCAGCGGCCGTTTGAGCTGCTTTTGGTTCGGCTTTTTACTCTGTGTTGGATTAGGGGTGCACAGGTGCCCGGTTGATGGCCGCGGTACACAGATCTGTGTGTGTGTGTGTGTGTGTGTGTGTGTGTGTGTGTGTGTGTGTGTGTGTGTGTGTGTGTGTGTGTGTGTGTGTGTGAGAGAGAGAGAGAGAGAGAGAGAGAGAGAGAGAGAGAGAGAGAGAGAGAGAGAGAGAGAGAGAGAGAGAGAGAGAGAGAGAGAGAGAGAGAGAGAGAGAGAGAGAGAGAGAGAGAGAGAGAGAGAGAGAGAGAGAGAGAGAGAGAGAGAGAGAGAGAGAGAGAGAGAGAGAGAGAGAGAGAGAGAGAGAGAGAGAGAGAGAGAGAACGACCGACCGACCGACCGACCGACAAAGTGAGTGCGACATAGTGTTCTGCTTGTGTGCATGAGTGCGTGTGTCAGTGAAAGGGAAGAGCGTGCGGGCGCGGTGGCACTGCACTGCCGAGCAACACGTGAAGCTGTACGGGGGCCATTAGACGAGCGATGGAGGACGCCAGTCATCAGGCTAATCAGCTGTCCTCTGAGCGTGGGCCCCGCTCCGTGTTTCAGGTAGAAAGGGGTCTATTCAGCCCACATCGCCGCTTATTAGCGGGCCCGCTGTGAGCTCGCTCCCCCCATTAGGGCTCATTCACTGGGGTTTTAGACCTTGTTATCTCCCTCTGTCCGTGTACTCACAAGCCCCCGACACAAATCAGATGTGCATCTTCAATGCATGTGTGGAGGCAGGGTGTGTGCGTGTGTGCGTGCGTGCGTGAGTGAACCTGTGTTTTCTCGGTGCATTATTGCATAGTGGTCTCTGCACCATGGCGTGTCCTGAGGGAAAGGTTGCTGCTTTTATAGACGTATAGATACGGGAGGGGATTAGGCTGTCGATACAAGCAGCCCGCCATCTGTCCCTATTTCCTGTGTAGCTCACCTCCAGTTATTTATTATGTTTGTGGTTAGTGAGTGTGCTAGAAAGAAGCCTTTTACTTGTGGGCACTCGCCAATGTTTTCTAGGAAGCTGAGCCTATTTATATGCAACAAGATCAATGAGAAATCAAGGAAGTCATGGAGATATTTAGATTTTCTCTCCCTGCCTAGCTGGTTGGCTTGCAATGGCTGGCTGTTACCATTAGATGGCAGTAGCGCTTTTATTTCATAGAAGAGCACAGTAACAGGGTCTTTGGTATCACAGAGCAAGTCACTTTAATAGGAATAGCCTACTATTTAGAACCATTCTCAACTGACTGAACTGATTTCAAGACAGCTATCCTACTCTGGGGTGCTCGAAACGTTTAAAAAAACATTTTAAGGATTCTATTCCAGTATTCTTTTATGTTTCTCAGGCACTTAAAAGTATATAGTAGCCACAGTCACATGCAAATAATTATGACTGGTTTCTTCTTAGTACTTGCACGTGTCTTTCTCTGCGGGCCCGTCTGGCCTCAGGCCAAATGTCCAGCCCCAAACCATGCGACTGTGGTTAAGTCAACGTAGACATGGAAAAACGTTGCTACGCATTAGTATTACATTATAGCATAACACATTCCAAACGATTAACCTCTGACGTATGTTCCACGGACAGACTTGGCGCTAAGCTGATTAGTCTCACCGTTGAAGCGCCTGCTTTGTAAATTAGTTTTAGCTTATTATTATTTTTTGGTGGGGGTGGGGGGGTAATAATTGGAACTATGCACACCTGAAGATCATTAGGGGTCATGTGTAAATGGTGGACCACAACAGATGTCCATTTGAACAAAACCGCATCATGAAAAGGCAGATGGCCGCTGGTCCCCCGGTAACCCCATTGCATCGCCCTGTTGAATATGGGATTTGGATTGTTGACCGTGTATTTTTTGGTACTTCAATTGTGAGTAAATTAGGTAACATCACAGAGCTGACAGTATTTTATTCGCAGACTTTCTCCCAATCGGTCCACATGATGAATACCACGTCTTTTGCGATTGACTGGGTGGGAATGAGCTAAACAGAAAGGCTTGTCTTTGGCCTGTCCTATTGCTCTCATGTACAACCAAGAAGTGAATCCAATTCACTCTCAAACTGCCTTTTGAGGAAATGTATGTTCTGCATTTCTGCACAATAGCAGCATCCTTTAACTTGCGTCAACACTGTTGTAATCGTTTTTGTCATCACAGGCATACCTGACTGAAATAAAAATGGTTTTTATTTGTTGTGTCATTGTGTTAGTGTTAGTAGAAGTGGACCCTGTGTGGTGAGAACCTGCATCATAGATACTTCCCTTAAATGTGCTAGTTAGGCCAAATGTGAACGCATACTGTAGTGTGTACATGTTTTTGCATGTATGTTTTCTGTGGTTGACTTGCCCTGTCTGTCTGGAGGCTTAGTGGATTCAGAGTGACTCAGGCCTGCTGTTCAATGGAGCAAAAGCTCAGAGGTAGCTGTGCATAGCTTGTCAGAGCTGTATAGGGGTGGTTCACTATGTACACACAACCAAATACAAACTAATCTGATTCTTTGGCACTGTCTTTCTGGTTCAGAATGCCACAAGGCAGTGATAGCGTCAGTGTGTTTTAGAACATTAAAGTGCTGTTGAACCAGTTGTGCAGACCCACCTGATGCGATTTGCTGCATTGAGAGTTGACAAAAGTTATCTACAGTTTTAAGACATGGCAACATTGAATGCACGTCTTATGTCGAGAACGGCGACTCCGTTTTGTCATAACGGCTTAAATGATATCAAATTGTTTCACGAAGCAACAGTGACCACGGCAACTCTCTGATGTCTTGTTTTTTTTCTGTTCTTTAACTTGTTGACATTCGATTGGTTTGTCTGTTGCCCAAACATTCGGTTGGTCTCCCTGTTGCCCTGGATAGGCTACCGTGTCACAGACAGCCCTGTTGCCCTGTCGGTGGTGTTGTGTTGCGGTGCAGAGTAACAGTGCGGCACTAACACCCTCTAAACCCCCCACGCTAGAGCTGTCGGTGCGGGGTTACCGTGGCAGCAGCACGACTGGCATTTGGAACGCCGCGTGGGATTACTATGTGGCAGAGTCCCGCCCCTGGAGGAGTCGCCAAAACATGCCCGCCCACTAGAGTCCCGGTCAGTCTGCAGAAATGAGAGAGGGAGGGCAAGAGGGAAAACTGACAGCTGCCTCGAGGGGTTAGAGATAGAGGGGAGGGAGGGAGGGAGGAGGGGAAAACAGGGAGGTGGAGACCGATGAAGGAGGAGACACTCAGTCATGAAAAGAGAGTGAGACCGAACAGTTGACATAGTCACCAGCAGAGCAGAAAGGAAAAAGAGTTGACTCTCTGGACCGGAGTGGGGAAGGACTTCAAAAGGGGAGGAGAGGGAAAGAGACAAGAGATTAGTAGAGCGGAGAGTCAGGAACCCCCGGGGACCCTCCCAGGACGAGGTGGGACGGGAGCGCTGCTTTGATCCCACGGCTGCCCCGATGGACCGCTCTGCTCCCGGGGCCAAGTAGTGGAAACTCGTGACGGGACTCCTCCGGTGCGCGGCCGAGCTCGGACCGTCCACGCAGGCTGTGTGTGTGTGTGTGTGTGTGTGTGTGTGTGTGTGTGTGTGTGTGTGTGTGTGTGTGTGTGTGTGTGTGTGTGTGTGTGTGTGTGTGTGTGTGTGTGTGTGTGTGAGCGCACAGACCCGGGACCATGAGTATCATCATAAAGCCGCGCTCGCGCTCCACCAGCTCCATACGGAACGCCGAAGGACCCGGGTAAATGGACATGTTGTGTCATGCTGAAAATAGTCCCGCAGCACACTCGGGTGTCGGCCTCTGCTGCCTTTGCTTTTCTCCGTCTCTCCCGCTCTTCTCTTGCCCTCCCGGACCTCTCTTTCCATCTGCGTTTATAGTTTGGCTTTGCACGTCACGTAAGCCCTTTCCCTTCAGTTCACTGCCGTTGATTACTTTTCTTTTTTTGCGGCAAGACTCTCTCAACGAGGTTCCATTTTCTCTAGAATGAGTGTCTAATTGTCATGCTTCCTAACCCTGCACTGTTGCTCCTGCTTCGTTTTGACTTCACAGTCACAGTCTACTGTAACATAGTGTGTGTCCAGTGTTGTTGCTCATGAAAAGGCACACACTCCCAGTGTAGTGTTGTGGCTTAACGTGTTGTACCACTCTTCATTTAGATTTGCAGAGTTGCCAACTCAATGCTGATACATTGTTTTGTCCGTGTGTATGACACGCTGTAAAGTTTGTGAAACCGTACAGCTACGAGGTATCGTTAGGAACTACATCACTCCTAACTCAACCGCCTCAACGGTCAGTAGGTGATGCGCCGGCCGTGTGCAGTGACCCAGCCACAAAGCTGGCCGAGGGGCCAGGTGGTGGTGACACGCTGCCCGTGTGTGTGTGCCTCTCAGCCGGTCCCCTCTCCAGTGCCCGCTGTGTCAGCTCCCATTACAGTGGCAAGCCCGGGGGCTGCCTGCCTGTGTAAACTGTCATTAGGTGAGGAATGTGAGGTGCTGCTTCCAGCCGCAGAGCCAGGAGCCCCAGCGGTGTTGTTAGGGCAGTAGAATGCTTTCCCAGAGGCTCCGTCCGTACGTCCGCCCCCCCCCCCCCCCCCCCGCCCTCCTGCCTCGGCTTGTCGTCCGCTGTCTTACCTCATCGCCTGCGCGCACACACACACACACACACACACACACACACACACACACACACACACACACACACACACAGACCCGTCTCCAAGACGGGTTTGTTATGGAGGATTATGGAGGGCTGTTCTCGGGGCTGCACTGTCAGCGCAGCAGGATGAGGCTGAACAAACAAAGTGTGCTGGCTGTGCTGGAGGCCCCAGTGCCCCCCCCCCCCTACGCGCTAGCAGTTCACAGTGTTCTCACACACTCTGCTTATTATCACCTCAAAGCCCTGACGCCTGGGCGAATCCTCATCGCCGTAGAGTGCTCTGGGAAGTCGGGCGGTTGAAGGACAGGTACAGTATCGTGATGTGATCTAGAAACATCGAATCCAGGACAGACTTTGTCCATCCGGAGACGGGATTGCGTGAGCTTTGAAGGCACCTCGCCGTGTTATTGTACTTTCAATCAGCAAACACTGGCGCTGGCACAAGATCGTTTTGGGATCTTTTTCTGCATGGATTGACCAATTCATCGCCATCTGTCCACTGCTGTTCTGTTGTTTACGACTGAGTCTAGCAGACTGGCCAACTGTCCTCCTGACGTTAACAGCATCAGTATGTTGGGCTTAGTTAGTGTTTACATATTCCAATTCATATGACTTGCTTTTATCGAGGGGGAGTTTGGTGACTACATTCAAGTACAGGTGCTGATATGCAGTACTGTGCAAATGTTTTAAGCAGGTGTGAAGTCTTTAAAGTTAGAAAAAATATATGGAAAAACATTAATGTAAATTGTTTATTTTTTTATCAATTCATAAAATACAAAGTGAGGGAAAAGCAAGGCTGTATCAAATTAACATTCGGTGTGACCACCATTCACCTTTGAAACAGCATCCCCTGCCTAAAACCTATGCAAGGTACTGTGTGTGCGTGTGTGTTTTTGTGTGTGTCCGTGCATGGGCCACACGTCTGTCTGTGACGCAATGTGAAGGGAGACTCACCCCCCACCCGGATGCGTAAGAGGAATTCCGTGTGTCATAACGGTCTCAACCTCTCAAGCACACACTAGTTAAGAGTGCGCCTCGGGCACTGACGTGGTCAGGTTGTGGCAACTTAACCCCTCCTACGCAGAGCAAACATGACCTAAGGACTGTGTGTGTGGACATTGGAGTGTCTACGTGTGACAGCCGAGTAGCTGCAGCGCTGGAGAGAGGAAGGGAGAGAGGAGACGGGGGATTGTTGCCGTTAGCTCTGACCCTGTGGCATCCTGGACCATGGGGTAGGGATGGGCCAGGGTGGTGGTACGTGGTGGTCTGAAATAGGTCTGGCAGCATACACGTCTGGTTTCTGTCAGCCTCGCTAGCTAGGTGTCCAAGCGCCCACTATAGGTACTGTGAGGGTCAAAGGTTATCTCGGTTGTCGTTATGACCTCTAACAGCTTTTAGAGCCTCGTGGGGGATCCAGGAGCAGGGTACCGTGCTGCTCCCTTGAAGGGTAAACATAAGATTCTAGTTTTGAAAATGAGCAGATGTTCTACCTAAAATCTCAAGCCAAACTAGTGATATATTACAGAATGTGCTGGGTTTATTCCAGGACAAAGGCCAGCACAAGCGCATCGCAAACAGACCGATAAAAAGTTCTCAAGTGTATTTGAATACTTGTATTTTTATAGCCCCTTTTTTTGTGTGCTCTTAAATTACGCTGCGGGATTCTAGATTTTCCAGCCAGATACCATCATAAAACCTTGGCCAAAAGCAGCCACTTCCATTCAAGGATGTGTAATAGCAACATGTACTGTATTTAGATTCATCTAGAGTGATGCGATTTGACTGGAATGACTGGAAAGTCAACATCTCTCGTATTATAAATAGGATTTAGTGAATTTTGGATCAAAGAGTGAATTTAATGAGTTTAATGAATAAATGTTTACCCAGCACTGACACATTTCCGAATATTACCATGACTACTCGACTGCGTCAACGGCCAACTGACTTAGCTACAGAGCAAATAGCAGTGCGCCTCAAGTCATTGTCAAGGTTTCGGGTGGCGATTAACTTGCACAGGACCAAAACAGACCCTGAGGCAGGGGAAAGGGGATTGGCGGAGAGTGTGTGTGCTGGACCTCCGGCTTAAGCCGACGGGATCTCCTTAGCTCACAACCCTGTTTGTTTACCTCCTCCCCGCCCTGTCTCTCTCTCTCTCTCTGACGTCACCACATCTTTTTAGAAGAGTGGCCTGGAGGTGAGTTCACTTTACAATACTTAGTCGTGTTGAGGACAGCGGTTGACGTTGCTGTTTAGTACATGTTGAGTCATTTAAAATGTATAATCTTCCTTTCTGTTGTCTACCAACTCTATCAGCTGGCTACCTACTCTTCATGTTTTCTGCTGTGCGTGGCCAAAATGTATGTTTGTGACTTGAAAGTTTTCTTCTGGACTTTCATGAGTTTTCTTTTTTTGTACGAGATGTTTTGACTGAAATACAGGCAAGTGCATTTATGTGTATGCATGTACGCAAAGGCAAATTAGTATGCATATGCACACTGCCTCTCAGACAGACATTTGCAAACACACAAAAATACTGCAGCACCAAGGTATGGTCTTCTCTGCCTTAGGAAAAAGAAGCCAGTGTTATGTTATGCACTTGTGGCATTGATACACATTGTTCATCCAAATCTATCCCATTGTGCACTGGACTCGCCCCGAGTGCTCTCTTCCTGCCCCACATTACCCCTGCCCTGTGGGCTTTGTAATTACTTGGAGGATAATGCTTTGGAATGTGTTGCTACTCTGTGTACGTGAACTGTGGGTGTTTGTGTGTGGGTGTGTGAGAGACAGAGAGGGGGGGGGGTTAGATTTAGAAATGTTTATGTTTTCAGACCATGCCTTGCCTGAGTAGGGCCCCACTACAGTTGATTGACATGGAGGTTGCTCAGTTCACTTTAATTTATCTTCGGCTTTGTATATTTTCCCTGTTAACCTTATGCCATGGCGAGGTATAACATTCAGACAACTCCTTATGCACACGGGTTCTACTGGTGATTCTCCTCAAGGTGGTTTCCGATGGAAGGCGGACGTCTTTCCAGAGAGGTTAACCAGCGTTTTCCAGTCGTGTTTCACACGCGCACGGGCTCCTGCTACTTCTCATGGGACGCCGGGGTGTTCCAGAACCAAAGTGCTTCCTGTCACTTATCCAGTGGTGCGAGGAAATAGTTTTCGCCCGCATGGCGGGCTCCTTTCCTGTTCAGTGCCTTCTTGGCAGCCGTGAACTTTCTTTCTGTCACCAAAGTTCAAAGACTTAAGGGTTTAATCTTTTGGTAATCTCTGGCTGCAGGTTTGAATGGCTTCCTGTGTCGTTGCACACGAATGAAAGCGTTCTTTATAGGGGTGTTCATTTCATCGCCAAACCCATGCCGGCGGTGTCGGGAACTGCCTGCCCACCGGACGGTATCCGGTGGCATTGGAGACGTTGCAACACTGTAGCTGTATCTGATGTCAAAGCAGGTTCCTAGAGCCAGGAGAACAACACAGTGCCTCCACCTCCATGCTGACGATGATGTGTGCAGGGGCTCGGCTGCATACCTTATCACCGGGTCGGCCTTTAACAGTCTGGCCTGTGCCGTAAGAGACCCTAATCAATTTCAGAGCAGCCAGCAGATGTACGAGCTTGTGTGTGTAGGCGTGTTTGCATATGGGAGAGAGTTTGTGTGTGTGTGTGTGTGTGTGTGTGTGTGTGCAATTGTGTGTGTGAGCGGTGTGTCGAACAGATGGAGAGCGTCAATTATCAGTCACTTAGAGCAAGCAGAGCTGGCAGCGGCAGAGGGCGAGAAGGTTGTGGCTGCGAGGGAAGAATGAATGGCTGAAACTGAAAAACTGCAGAGAGAAATGACAGAGGGTGACAGAAAAAGACTGCTACACAGTGAGGACAGTAAGACACGGGTAGATGGATGGATGGTGGTCTGAAAACAAGTGCCTCACAAATAGAGAATCTGAGACGAGGGAATGGGAACAATGGAGAAGGGAGGAATGTGCAGTAGTCTCTCACCAGATTGATGGCTAAAGAGCCCACAGTGATCGAGCTGCTCTTCACCCAGATCCCGGTCCGATAGCACAACACCACGCACTCGCTGCGGAAAGTATCTCTGGCATGTCCTGTGAACTTAGACCCAAACTGTTCAGGCACGCACGTACGCATAATGCCCTTCTCCACCTCCTGAACGTCATCCCTTTGGAATGTCATAGGCTCTCTCTGCCATAGAAACTGGATCTGCAATGTACTCAATCCAAATGTTCTTATTCTCTTGTATATATTGTGGATCCTCCCATGTTTCGTTACATACAGATTCCTTGCCTGTTTCTAGTTAGTATGTGCTCTGGTGACTATGGTATACATGTGTCCGTGGAGTGCTGGGGTGATGGGTGGTTTGGCTCGTTGCAGTGGAAGCCGAATGGAGTGGGTGGAAAGGTTGGCAGAGGTTTGCTAACATGGTAGCCTGGTTAGAGCGCGCGCTGTCATCCCAGTGATGCATGTCATCATCTGAATTATGTCCCGTCCACTTGTCCGAGCTGAATCGAAAGAGGATGAGGCGGATGGCGAAGACGTCACGCGGGAAGCGTCTGTGTGACGGTGTGTGTGTGTGTGTGTGTGTGTGTGTGTGTGTGTGTGTGTGTGTGTGTGTGTGTGTGTGTGTGTGTGTGTGTGTGTGTGTGTGTGTGTGAGCGAGTGTTAGCCTAGATTTCCCCACAGGGGGGAATCCACAGGGGTGGACCTGTGCTCCCAGGTGGCTGTGACATTGAGCCGGGGTCGTCAGGGGTCTTCAGGCCCCGGTGCGCCCGCCCTGCTGTGACGCACCGAGCCCGCAGGGACACACAGAGGACAGGCTCACCTGGTCCACCCTGTGGAGCCCTCGTGGAGATCCTGTGAGACTCCAGGGCTTTGGAATATGCAGGTGGGATGAATGTGCCGAGACGATGACGGTGGTTCCTAACTCGCCTCTCTCTTTCTCCCTCTCTCTCTCTCTCTCTCTCTGCCTCTCTCTCCCCCCACCTCTCCGATTCTCTCCCCATCTTTTTTTTCTCTCCCTCTTTCCCGGTGGACAGTTTCGATGTGGACAACGGCACGTCGTCGGGGCGGAGTCCGCTGGACCCCATGGCCAGCCCAGGGTCGGGCCTCATCCTGCAGGCCAACTTCGTCCACAGCCAGCGGCGGGAGTCCTTCCTGTACCGCTCGGACAGCGACTACGACCTGTCGCCCAAGTCCATGTCCCGCAACTCCTCCATCGCCAGCGACATGTGAGTTCTTCCAGGGTCTGTAGTTCGTCCGCCCCACAGTGGGTTAGCCGGGCAGTCCTGTAGATCTCTAAGGCCCCGCTGGACAGTCCAGTCCATTCGATGGACGGCTGCCATTGAAGAGTCTGGCTGCGATCGACAGGAATCTATTCCAGGTTCTTCTTTCAAGCCTGTAAATACAGAGGGGCCCAATGAGCTCTACCACCTTAAGCCTTCTATTTGTGGTGGGGGTAATATGGTCAGATAATGGAGTTATCTTAGTTGGCTCCTGTCCGACATGGCAAACATTGTCCCTAAGGAAACGAAATCAAACAGATATGGCACATACACAAGCATATGCAACATGCGTTTCCAGCTGTATGCATACACGGAGAGGTACATGCTACGTGCCACGTCCACTGTCCAACGTTGTTTTGCTCAATGATTTTCCGATTCGCCTTAATAGCGAACATGGCTATCTAGTTACGCTGGAAGAGGAGATGAGGTATTGACTGAAGGCAGTGCATGTATGTCTGTTTGGTGGCATAGTGAAGATGAATAGTAGCATTTTGTGGCCTGAGGTAATCCTACACCTCATCTTTACTGCTATTAGTATTGACTCAGTTATCCTCCCAGGACCTGGATCAAGTTACCACATTTACAGACGACCCCCATTACCTTGTTTTTTACTCACAAATCCATAAGTTGTAAGTTGGCTTGTAAGTCATACATCGTAAACAAAGGTTTCATGGAGTTTTATCAAGATCTGTTTTCTGTTGGGATGATACTTAAAAGGTCTACTGTGATGACTGAAACAACATCGATGGCGTACAGCAACCGTATGGATGTATGATATATTGAAGTATTACGTCAGAGGCCAGGGGCCATATTCATTCTGACACCACATTTGACTTTTCGTTACACCATTCATACTTGGAATGAGAGGTCAGAATAAGGACAGGGGCTTGGAGGGGTGTGTCAACAGACTGTTGTTCCAGTCATGTAATATACCCAACTCTACGTTGCATAGAAGACTAACAGGTTGAGATAGAAAGGAAAGCAAGCAATCACCATAAGAGTGTGTTACAGCGATATGATTTTGTTTGGGACGATAGTAGTGGATCGTAGTTTGATTAAGTTAGCAAATCATAGATAGCTTTTGATTAATGAATGATAAATGCTAAAAATTAGTGTTTTGGTATCTTAATTGATGTAGCTGGTCAAAGAGAAGACATGTAGCAAGGTTTGTAATAAACACTGATCTAAATATGAATGGGGTGTCTGTGGTTCTGCCCAGTGGACATGTTTGTTTGTACGCCTACAATCTACAATAGCAAATGTGTAAGGTCAAAGAGATACAGTAATGTTTGATAAATAGAAAACCAATGCATTTTCTTTTTCCTCCTTTTTTTCAGTCATGGTGACGATATGATTGTAACACCCTTTGCACAGGTGAGAGCGCCTGTCAATCATATTCTGGGATGTCGTCGGACTTGAAGCCTATGCTTTTCTAACCCACAGTAGAACACAGTTAATATCAACGGCCACGTTCTGACTCTTTTCTTTATCTTGACAATGTCATTAATAGGTGCTGGCCAGTTTGAGAACCGTACGGAACAACTTTGCGACATTAACCAATCTGCAACAGCAAGACAGGACATCAAACAAGTAAGATCTCCTTCATCTGTGGGCTCTTTTGTCTGCTGTACTGCACATATTGCTACTATTTGACATTATTACGTGAAGATTATCCCATTGCTGTAGTCATACTGCAAGGCATTTTAAAAAGCATCCCCCTGACTTTGTTTTGTGATTGAGTCGGTGAATCACACAGCAGTCTTTAGTAGGGCTCAAACAGCTGTACACTGTGGGCAACCAGAGCTGTCCTACCTAAGTTAGCATGCGGTCCCAGTCCTTGCAGTGTGTTCAGTGGTGCGATCCTCTGTGGCTAGCTCTCTCCTCCCCCTGCTGTCCTGGGCCTGCATTACAACAACAGCAGCCAGCCCTGCAAAGCTGCCCTCCGCCATAGCGCGCTCTCTGTGAGCGTGAGAGCTACAATGAGAGGGAACTGAAGGCCATGCGGCAGATTTACCGATTGAAGCGATGGGATAGAGGGATTGTGTTGTTGTTTTTTTGTGTGTGTGACCTTTGTGGAGAGAGGTGTCAGTGTGATTGTTGTCTGTTTCTCTCCACCAGGAGGTCCCCCATGTGTAATCCGCCACCTATCACCAAGACCTCCTTCACAGGTAGGTCCTGAATAAAAAGATTTTGGGGGGCTGCTTGTTTGAGCGTGTGTTTGTGTTTGCATTGGGGATGAGCCTTTTGGGAGCCCTTGGTGGGTTTCTGCGTTGCCGTAGTAGCATTGTTGCGTTTTTGGATCACACACTTGAAAAAGGGGTCTGTCACACAGAAGTCCAGTGGGTGGAGCCAAAGGACAAGATGTCGTAGGAAACACACCGGGAATGTCAATTTAGTCTGCCTATTTTTCTGAGATACGGGTTCAGCGCCATAGAACGTTGAATACGGATCGATCACCACCTGGACGTGCATTTGACACGACAGCCGTGTCGTTTCCTTTCACAGTATATTAGTTTGGTTGGACAAACCGGGAGCTCATACCTACAGCTATGACATTGCTATGCAACATTCAACCTCAGTGTATGTAATATTGTGTGGAGTGCGCCTACACACTGAAGTGATTGTAACACTTGCAGCAAATAACTTTTGTTTTTATGGTCATACAATATTTAAGAGCATTGCCATGGTCAGGTTTAAGTGTAAACTGTTTCATAAGTTATACATTTTAATACATGCATTCTGAAAAAGTATGGGTTTCAGTTTGGGTGTAAGTGTAATATTTCACGCACACCCACGCATGTGTACGCAGACTTGCGTAGGAGGTACATGCAAACGAGGACATATTCATAGCGCACGTACAGACACACGGACTGTAGATAAACATCGATGAAATAGTGGGAAGAAGAACATCATACCAAAGAATATACTTTCACTATTATTTGTAGATGCAAAAATATATGTTTCTCATTTCTTCAAATTTATTACGTTTTTCAAAAGAAGATAATCTTCAGAAAATATGCAACTTGATGAAACCCTTTTTAGAAAGCAACAAATGATGTATGCTTAATACATTGCTGAGGACTGACCAGGTTGGCCCCTTAACGTCTTGCAAATTAACTTTTGCTGTGATAAGTAGTTTTGTTTAAACTCTGTAGTTCCTAGCTTGTTCACAAATGGGTCAATGCGTGAAAGGATATCCAAAATATGTGAAAATAGTTTCTCAGTGGCTATAAAAACAATTGAAGTAGATATGAAAACATTATTTGATGTGTACTGTGAAACATCATGGCATTGTTTTTGCATGGCCTTAGTCATTGGATTGTGTGTAGAAGTTACAGAACTCTGGTCAGGATAGGGACTATCCTAAATTTATGTATCACAGATAGCTCTGCAGTTAGACATTCGTGGAATCCTCAATTTTGTTCCAATTGGCTAAATTGTGTGATCTCCTTCACCCTATGTGGCAGTGGAGGAACCATTGTGCCAATGCCTGGCGTACATGCAATGCAAGCCCAAGAAAAGTTAGTAGCCTATCCGTTAAGCTCCACGTGAAATTGACTGAGAAAGACATAGGGATGGGTGCATTCTCTTGCCTGGTGATTGTTGCTGCATTTTTCTCTAATGTGCGCAATAACGATCCTACTTATCCTGCTTATTTTAACGCCATTGGCAACACATCCTTCAAATCTGATATTTTCTTCGGTTTGGTGTACTCCATTGTTAAACCACTATATCAATAAATGGTATATTGTGCATACTAGCATTTTGTATGAATATGGAATTTGAAGCAGTATTGGATTACTGGTTTATTTTGTAGCATTGCAGTAGGCTACTTTAATGATTACAGGTTACAGCTATTGTGCTTAGAATAGATCATTATTGAGCTAAAAGGTGGTCCAGATCTCTCTTTTATTGTCACATTTGATCTCTGCTAAATCTGATCACCTCAATAAAACCGATGGTCCAGTGCAAGCTGATTGTGGGCCACAGATGGATGCTTAGACCTAAATTACATGGCGCACATAGAATTAGGGGAATTCTCTAACGTGTTTAACTAGTCTAGTGGTAGCCTCCTGACGATTTTATTTAAGGAAGAGGCGGCCTACTAATATGAATAAATCACAAGTAATTCCCCAAACCCCTGGGTTATTTTTAAAACATACAGCTGTATGTACAATAAAATATTAGAATTATCTTTAGTAAACTTTTAACGGTAAATGGTAAGTTTGTCATTCTCGTTTGGTTTGGTATAAAATCTATGGGATTCACAACGCATTTCTGTGTACATTGTGCATTCAACTCTAGGCTAACTACCTTACAGTTTCTATAGAGTGAACAATGAAGATTGAAAATAGATATTGATTACGGACTTCATTAGAATGCGCTTCCGGCTTCTATTCTGAGACATATGGAACTACTGAATGTGGAACTGATGTATTGTACTAAAATTAGCGTTCCTTATCACTGCAAAGCCATTGTTGTCCTAGCAGTAAAGTAGGGGACGGCTTGGATCAGGTGGAATGATTGTTTGAGTATATTGACTGCTCTAATTGTGACTGAGACTTCCTGTGCCGTGCAATATGGATGGACAGTAAACACAAAGGAGGTCTACGGTGTAATGAGATACCGAGACGCTAGAAGGGGACGCGAGTGTCACTTAACCGGTTCCACTGACATTCACGCCGTCCTCATCCTCACCCTCCTTCTTCGTCTCTCCGTCTTCTACAACTCTATTTAGCTGACATCTGTCTGTCAATGCAATCGATTTGACCTTGTGAGCGAAGGGAAACACTGGCGCTCTTTGACCCAGGGACAGATGCCCTGTTGTTCTCTGCAGTTTTGAGGAGGGACAAAGAGACTCGCAAGTTAGGAGAGGTCAAATGAACGTATGTCACTGTCAGGACAGTGATCCTTAGGAAGCAGCGGTAGCTTCCAATACGACCGATTTACAGTCATTGTATAGTGTAGCTTGTATTGCAAAACATGCCAGTCACACCATTTAAGAGTGATGGTTGTGAGGATCAGTTATATAGGAGCCGGTAGCAGTACTGTTGTATCTGACTCTCATGTGTTCCTACTCTTCTTAAGCTTTCTGACTCCAGCTCCAATTTTCCCAGCAATGGGCTGCTCCGGTCCATGAATTGGCTGCAGCCTTGCGTCTGTGCAGCAGAGTGGCCTCTCAGAGAGCTGGTGTCTGATGTCGCACTAAGCATGAGAAGAATGTCCTTGACGTCAGTGCAGTCGCTGTCAGAGAGAGTGGCACCCCAGCCACCGAAACCACACCAGAGAGAGAGAGAGAGAGAGAGAGAGAGAGAGAGAGAGAGAGAGAGAGAGAGAGAGAGAGAGAGAGAGAGAGAGAGAGAGAGAGAGAGAGAGAGAGAGAGAGAGAGAGAGAGAGAGAGAGAGAGAGAGAGAGAGAGAGAGGCAGAAACAGAAGGACACTCACACAGAACAAGAACAAGAAGAGAGAAGAAAGGGTGGGGGGGTAAAGGGTGTGAGGGGAGAGATACATGGGAGTGAGAAAGATACTGTAGAGAGAGCGGCACTTTGGAGGTGGTCACACGGCTGCAATGCTGCTGTTTGAAGTGCTGCATCAGGCATGTCAGGAACATGACTGCATGTGGCTGCTACAAAACATCCCCAGACTCTGTCATCCCATAGCCACGTTGTATTGATTTTAATGATAAAGCAAACCATAGCATTAAAGAATGCTCTAGGTCTTGAAGGAGAGCATGCAACGAGACCGGCTAAATCCTATGGCTATTCTATTATTTAGATGAACATTTGTCTGAATGAACACCCTTTCTGATAGAGGGGAAGCTTCATTGAACATGTATATTATTGGCTCCTCTGTAGGTGACACTTGCTATGAACTCAGCTTTGATTCTGTCTGTGCATGAATTTTGCATGCAACAGAAATATACTGTACATGGTGGATTGTCTATTGTTTCCACTGTGCACGCTAGATGGATTGATTTAGCAAATGGGTTGCCCTTTCACTTTGCTTCGCCACATTTCCGTACTCTTTTGGCTGTCTGTTGGAAATGCACTGCAGAGCACACCAGCACAGGGAGTTATCAGGGAGCTATCGGCGGCACTAGCTCCCGCTCCAGAGCTGCATTCCAGGCCAGAGTTTAGCGGTCTCCCTGGCTTTTCCATAGTGCAGTCCTCCAAGCTTTAGGTACTGCTCTGAGGGAGAGCATCGATCTCACGTTTGGCTACCAGGGACGCCGCGGCAGACTCGGCCGTCCCAACACACACACACAAACGCACAACACCGCATCCTTAGGAGGGTAGCCCGACACACAACACCAGAATTTTTCTCCCAGGACTGGATATCATGGACAGGAAACGTTCTGCCAGCAGGAAGACTACAGAGGCGCTGGGATCATGTGTTAAGGATAGCTTTCCTGGCGCATGCATGCGTGTTTTTGTGTGGTAGTGTGTGTACCCAGTGAGTGTGTGTGTGCGTCTGTGTGTGTGTGTGTGTGTGTGTGTGAGTGTGTGATTGTGTGTGACAAAGCTGTCAGCATGCTACAGCGAGCCCGTCTTTGTTATTGTCAAGGCAGCGTTGAGAGGATGTCTGCCGGGTTCTGAGGTCTCCCCTTCGGATCCACGTCTCCCCCGTCCCCCGCTCCCTTTCCCCGGCAGAGATGGGCCTGCTAAACAGACTGCTCTTCATCCTGCTGCACGACTGGAACTACACCAGACACACGGACGGTGGAGAGGCCTCGGCTGTGGGATCGGCGTTCGTGTTGGGGAGCGTGTGTGCGTGAGTCTGCGTGGGACTGTCTGTGTTAACGGTGCCGCTGCTTTGTTTTGGGTGTTGAATCCTAGAGGCTTACTTTTATTGTTCTTTGAACTGGACTGTGAATCTTGGTGCACTTTCGTGTGGGCGTTACGTCGCCCTACCCTGTCTCTTTTTGCCCAGCTGTTGCTCTCCTCGCCGGGATCCTTGCTAGACTGCTCCCTCGTTACTGACTGTGGTTTGCTGAGCGCCGGCCCTGGTTTTTGACTGTTGGACTCTGAAAGCCACTCGTCTACAGGGAGGAAAGGAGGCGTTTGCCCAGAAAAGAACGGCCAGACAGTGATTGCGGCTCTCTGGGATACGGGACTCGAAGGCCCCCTCTCGTTCCCCCACTGGCCCCTCCGGTCCAGTATGAAGAGTCACCCATGCGTCCACTCGGGGTATCCCAGCTTAGCTGTGTGTGGGGTGGCGGACTCGGGGCCTGGACCCTCGGCTAGCCCTGTGGAGCTGCCCTGTACTGACCCCCTGCCCCCCTGTCTTGCCCCCCCAGAGGAGGCCTACCAGAAGCTGGCTACCGATACGCTGGAGGAGCTGGACTGGTGCCTGGACCAGCTGGAGACCCTTCAGACTCGGCACTCGGTCAGCGAGATGGCCTCCAATAAGGTAAGGACCACCTCTCCACCAGTCCTGTCAAACTCAGTGATGTGCTCTGATTAAAGGGTTCCATAGTCCTCACAGGAATAAAAACACTATCGTTTGATGTGCCATGCTGTAGTGGATGACAGTGACCATATAGGCCGGTTCATGCTGGTCTAGTTGATGTACTACAGGTCAGAGGAGTTTGGGAATACCATGGCCAGCGGTCATGTCTACGTACTTATTTACTTGCTTAACTGTCATGTGTTTTAGACAGTCTTGAAGGGGGGAATCTAAACCCATTGGCTTAAACCTGTTGCCTGTTATTGTCCGCTGCATGGGGATTGGGGGATAGGCTGCTGACGACAGGGACGCTCTTCCATTCTGTCTGTAACATGTCTCCCTGTGTCCCCAGAGTTCTTTTCTTTTTGGTCTGGCTAGATTACATTGGTCTCTAACCCATCCTCTTTCCATAAGTCCTAAAATGCAAAAGGTCCAGGGGGACGTGTCCGCCTGCCGCTCTTTCCCCCTCACCCGCCACGGGGTTTGTGCATTGCAGGGTTTAAACGGCGGTACATATGCATGGAGGCATTGTGTTTGTATGTGTACGAGCAGAGGCATCATCATGCAGACAGGGAGCGAGGCAGTGAGTATGCTCTGTCCTCTCCAGCGCGATGCCTGCCACACCGCACTGCATGCTGATCAGCTCTGGGCTCCGGTGATGTCACACGGTGATGTCACAATGGTGGGCCGGGCCACGGAAAGAGGAGAGGCCGAGAGATGAAAAGACAGAATGGAGGGAGAGGGTTAGACAAAAGGCACGGAGCCCAGTGATGGGGACTAGCTATTCGTGGGGTGAAAAACCCCGATTCGCACTTCAGCATTGTCAGTTACTATGCTGTGTCTCCCACAGTGGCCCACAGAAGCACAGCTAAGGCTGGTTGTCATGGTAACAGCAACAGGCCCGATTGGCCTGCCGTCTTACCTCGGCGCGCAAACACACACACACACACACACACACACACACACCCGCAGTGAAATGGACTATGGTCACATCTCTCTAGATCTTTAGTTAACCTTTGGCATATTGTACTAGATCCAAATATATTCATTCATTGGGCCTTTTTATTTCATTCATTTTGTAGATTGAAAACCAAGCCAAACCTTGCTGCATCATAAATGTTTTGTGTAATTCTATCTCATGGCTGTACCAATATGCAGATACCAAATACATGCTGTATATCCACATAACTACCTACGCATTGCGAGCTTCACTCTGGTATTTGGTACACAGAGTACACCCTACTTCATCTCTGCTCTGATATCCTGCACGGAGAAGTGACATTTGTCCCCAAAAATAAACGTGGGAAAACCAACAATAGCCACAGGTATGACTGTACACAGTGTTCTGGGCTATATTCAGGAGGGAAAGGCTGTTTTCAGTCACACCTCCTAAAAAAACAAATTACACAAGTCACAGCTAAGCATGGTGTGATCCTTTCCATTTCCCATCCAAAGGTTTGTGCTCACACCTCTCGGCTGGGCCATCGATAGCATTGTGTGTGTGTGTGTGTGCGCTTGCAGGCTGGCGCGCGCGTGCGCCCGCTCGTCGTGTCTGTTTGTGTCTCGGCATGCGACGGCCTGCTCGCCTCAGACACAGTCAAAGGCGTTACCTTCCAGTTAGCAGGACGCCCGTGGTCGCATCTGCTCCAGCGTAGCTGTAAATTACCCACGGCGCCGTCCGTACTGACTGGAGAGGAGAGGTGCAAAGTGATCATGGATCGGTTTGGTCCCTCGTTGGTCCCTACTGCCAATGAGCCACCACCGCCCTTCCCTCTCTTTCCTGGCTCAAAGACGTAGCATCTGGACAGCTCCTGTGTTGTTGTTTTTTGAGAAAAGGGACTCACGGTCAGTCGAACAGCTGTAAAGCGTTTATGGAGTTTACTACAACTCTATGTTTAAAGAGAAGAGGTGAGGCAGGCGAAAGCCTCTGGGCCTCAGTGAGCGACCGTGTGACGGCGATCGCTGAGCACAGGACATTTTGTCTTCGTTTTGTCGTCCCCCAGACTCCTCGCATGGGACTCTCAGACGTTCTAAAAAATTCATGGCTCTCCGCATATTCTACATCTTTGTTCCCCTGGTTGTCGCCATGACTCACCTGTCACCAGGACGTTGGCATCCTCAGTCTGTGAATATCGCATGGTTGACATGAAGTCATTCTTACGGCACATCCAGCAACTTCTGCAGATGACCTCATTTTGGTGACTCCGTTCCAGCACACGTTCGTGCACAACATCCACGACTGAGATCATGTGTATGATCGCTCAGAACGTGATGCGCCAACATACACACGCAGGCACACGCTTATTATCCAGGAATCGGTAGTTACCGGCTGCATTAAGAGACCCTCTAACGAATTGGCTGATTTTAACCTCCACCATCACAACCAGAGGTTAGCTCAGACTTTTGGTGTATTAGCCAATCAGATGTGGGGATGATCTCACTGTTTCTTGCATCCGAGCACTGATTGGCTGAGCCAGCGTGACTGAAGGAGGGCAGCCGCCTGTGTCCCTGGCATGGGAGCTAGTGTTAGACTTGGAGGCAGCCAGTCTCATTTGGAAGCTGTTGACAGAGAAGCTTTGCTCTCCTGGAGATTTGGCTCCTTCCTAGCATCCTCTCCATCATAAATTATTCACAAGCTTAGCAGTGTGCGTTCTGCGCGCGTGTACCACAGGGCGTTGATTCTGTGTGACTTAATCCTCACATCGGACCCTCAAGCAGTCACACTGCATCCCCAGCACTGGAGCTTTCTCCTGGACTATGCCTTTTCCCTCATGGATGATAGTACAGGAATACACATTAAGTGGGTGTACTTTGAAACCAGCTTAGAGCAGATTTTTGGTATTGGGTTCTACTGAGTAGAGACGCTATCGCTTTTTTTTATTTGTGTCTCTCCTTCTCCAACGCCCCGGCTGTTTGAAGTGGGATTTAGTCGATGTAGTTTTTTCTGAGCTCTAAACCTGAGTGTTCATTTGTCAAAATGCCTGAAGCGAATTACCTGCTCTCTGTCTCCTGGGGCTACATTAAGGTGAGATTTTAGCAAAAAAAATAATAATTTGCGATTGATATTATAGTTAACTGAATTGAATTAATTGCTCTGTGTGGATGTCACCAGACTTGATTAACAGTAAAAGAAATATGTAAAAAAAATTAAGCTGTGAGAACGCCTGAATTTCTTTGTGCGTATGATCTAGACCATAGACTAATACCCCCCGCATCCACCCCCCCCCCCCCCCCCCCTCAAAAAAATAAAGCATTGTAATTACCATGCCAAGTTGTTAAATATAGAACTTGGTGAAGCATGTCAAAATCTGATGCGTTTTTTGTTGTAAACTTGTCAGATAAAATTAAACATAGCAATGGACGGCTCCACCAGTGAGCAGTGCTGTGTTACTATGCTTAACAAAGATTAATAAGATAACGCATGCTTAACATCATATTAACAAGAAACCATTTTCAAAATAAGACATTTTTTTTATGAAAATAACTATTGAACAGTATAAGTGTAACTCTGTATTTTGATTATGTCATTGCCAATACCTAATAACGTCAATGAACAAGCATAAAAATAGTATCAATAGGTGATATGGAGAGTTTCTATTGTGTATGGGTAACATGGTCTTTTCAAGTATGAAAAATTATAATCCATCAATTTGATTTGAAATGATTTATTTTGGTCCATATATACATTTGTCACACAGCTATACACATCTACAAAACCAGACCGGAAAACATGCGTCAACATACATGTTACAAATAGTTTTTAGACCGTATAAAGAGACAGCAGATTCCCAAACTCAATAATAGGAAACAGACTTCACTGAAAATGTCATTTACAATAAAACATGTTTTTACAAGATCTATTTTCCATTTAGAGACAGTTTTGTAATTATCTACCTCAACAGTCTGCCTTCATGTCCAAAAAATTTAAGTCCAAGACTAATAATGGATTTGGTCCAATAAAGTAGGTCTGGGAGAGTGGGAGGAAGATTCAAGGAAGGAGTGAAAGTAGGTGATAAAATTAGGCTATCGATGACGTCTTCTAAAAGAGAAATCTCACCTGCTTCTCATCCTAACTGTGGCAATTAAAACAGAGCAGTGTATTTTATCTATCCCATTCATTAGTGTAATGCTTATCTTACACTCTAGTCTGGCATCGTTTCACGAGTTTTAGAGGTTTTAGTTGTAGTGGCATTTTGTTTCAATGTTAATGACTTGATCTGATCCACATACGTATTTGTATTTCATTTAACAATGTCCAATCTCCAATATTCTGTAATAAGTCACACCAATGTTGTGGTGGAAAACCTATGCCCATGGGTCTGTTTTATCTCACCACGCGTGTGTGTGTGTGTGTGTGTGTGTGTGTGTGTGTGTGTGTGTGTGTGTGTGTGTGTGTGTGTGTGTGTGTGTGTGTGTGTGTGTGTGTGTGTGTGTGTGTATGTGTTTGTTAACTACAGTTCAAGAGGATGCTGAACAGGGAGCTAACCCACCTTTCGGAGATGAGCCGATCTGGGAACCAGGTCTCTGAGTTCATCTCTAGCACCTTTCTGGGTGAGTGATTCCCAGAGGGTCTCCAGTCTTGAGGAGTGTACTGCTGCCTAGAGGATGAACATGGTGCCTGGCTACAGACACTCATTATTAGACATGTTTTAAAGAGGTCAGAGGTACCTTATTAAATCCTTTTGTTACTCATCTCATCGAATATTTATTGTTTTTCACTCTTTTCTGTCATCAAATACATACAATTTGTAAATGATCTTAAAAAGACCATCTATAATGTTCTTTAGTTATTAACTTTTTTTTTTGTTAACTGCTGAAAAAAACTGGATGTACCTGAAATGTAAATTGCAATCGTATGTGTTGAGCTTCTACCTTTTTTTTTCCCCCTTACTGTGACGCAGACAAGCAGCATGAGGTGGAGATGCCGTCGCCTCAGTCTCAGGCCCAAAAGGAGAAGGACAAGAACCCTGCCATGTGTCAGATCAGCGGGGTGAAAAAGCTACAGCACTCCTCCAGCCTGACCAACTCCAACATCGCGCGACTCGGCGTCAAGACCGAGACCGAGGACGAACTGGCCAAGGTGCGCCGTGGGGAGAGCGTGGCCGCTGGGCACCAGAGGGGGGCAGGGAGGGGGTGAGGGGATCATTAGAGGAGGGAAGCGGGCGGGGGGGTGGGGGGGGGGACAGACCAGTGATGGGAGGAGGGTCCCTTTGAGCTGCTGCTAAACGCTGTTTGCTTCTTTCTCCAGGAGCTCGAGGATGTGAATAAATGGGGCCTTAACGTTTTCAAAGTCACAGAGTTCTCTGGGAACCGGCCACTGACGGTTATGATGTACAGCATATTCCAGGTAATGCATTATATCATTTTATAATTATTATAATTATTCATTATAATCAGTCACTACTTTATCTTTCATAGCATCCCGTTGACTTTGCTGGCAACGATTTAATTGGATGATGCTATAGAGTCAGCATTTACAAGTGTAAAACCCTCTTTTGTTTTTGACACTCAGGAGAGAGACTTGTTAAAAACTTTCAAAATTCCACTCGACACCTTTATAACCTACCTGATGACCTTAGAGGACCATTACCATGGTGACGTGGCCTACCACAGCAACATCCATGCTGCTGATGTCACCCAGTCCACTCACGTGCTGCTATCCACCCCTGCTCTAGAGGTGAGGCACACACACAAACACACACACACACACACACCGAAACAACCCCAAAGACATATTCATATTTTCACTGCAAAAGTGTTGTACTCCATCTTCTTTCAGGAAAGTACCTTCTAAACCTTTTGATAGACAGCCTAGAATAAAAAAAAAAATTTTATTAAATAGTATTTATACGTATTTATTATTTTCCCAAATGTTTTTAAGAAATATGATTGGCTCAGTGGCTGACTGACGTTGTCGTGCGTGTTGTTTTTCAGGCTGTGTTCACAGACCTCGAGATCCTAGCTGCCATCTTTGCCAGTGCTATTCATGACGTTGATCATCCTGGAGTTTCCAACCAGTTCCTCATCAACACCAGTGAGTCTAATCCCCCCCAGGACTCTATCAGCTACGTCAATGGCACGCGCGCCTGTCATAACAGCAAGCACACGCGCGCATACGCACACAGAGCGCTTACTCGACGTGCTCGCGTGTGGTGGCCATATACATGCTTTGATATCTGACCGCGCTCGCAGACCCCAGAGAAGATCAGGATCAGTGATGGCCCCTCTCTGTCAGTGTCCCCACACATACTGTGCCATGTGGGGGGACGTGTGCAGATGATGGACATTTCCATTTCCCCTCCAAACACACACACACACACACACACACACACACACACACACACACACAGATATTATTTATCTTTCTTCCTTTCCGACAAACATCCCACTTTTCCCCACATTTGATGACCTCATCTTCTGTCTCACTCATTCACCCTCATAGACACCTGTACCTGCATCTACACATTTACAGACGCACACACACACACACACACACACACACACACACACACACACACACACACACACACACACACACACACACACACACACACACACACACACACACACACAATGACCCGGAGTCGTGTGCCCTATCAGCACACATGGGGATCCCCCGCGGTGACGGCAGTATGAGTCATTGGCAGGAACCACCAGAAAAGACTGTCTGTCAGGCACCGAGCAGGATCCCCGAGCTATTGGCCAGACTAATGCATCCTAATGGGCTATCTAAATAGAGCCAGAGGACCTTCAAATGACCCAGTAAGGGGAAGCCACTCTCACTAAGAAATGGAGAGCTGTCTCACTCCCCCCCTCTTTGGCAAACAGGAGGAAGGTGGTGATGCACAGTGCATTGTATTGACTAGCGAGTGAAAAGGGACACGGTGTGCAACACTTCTGAATGAATAGCGGGCGACTGAAATGCTTTTAGAAACGGATCCCTCTCGGTCCCGTGCTAAAAAAAAGGTGGTTTCCTACGTGTGTCCTGTAGATTCCGAGTTGGCTCTGATGTACAACGACTCGTCAGTGCTGGAGAACCACCACCTCGCTGTGGGCTTCAAGCTGCTGCAGGAGGAAAACTGTGACATATTCCAGAACCTGACCAAAAAACAACGACAATCACTGCGCAAAATGGTCATTGACATTGTAAGTTTTTCCATTTCAGGCCAGTAGCTATTTGTATTTTTTTTTGCGGAATGTAATAGAGAACATATGGAATATACCTAAATATACCTGTATATATATCTATATATATAGATATATATATATATAAAAAAACTGAGTAAGTTACTAGCTTGCAGTATTTTCAGTGACCGTTTTGAGTTGTGCGCCCTTGACCTTTGCATTGCTCCTAGGTCCTAGCGACAGACATGTCCAAGCACATGAACCTGCTGGCTGATCTGAAGACCATGGTGGAGACCAAGAAGGTGACCAGCTCTGGAGTGCTGCTGCTGGACAACTACTCCGACAGGATACAGGTTAGACCTCTGCTCTCTCGTCGCCAAACATTTATTGAACAATCCCCAGGTGTAAGTCTGTGTGTTTTGTTTATAGTGTAGAGGGTGATAGTAGTGGGTGATAGTGGCTGCAGTCGTTCTTTAAACCTATGTGCTCCTGCCCTGCATATGCTTAGGTCCTCCAGAACATGGTGCACTGTGCAGACCTGAGTAACCCCACCAAGCCGCTGCAGCTGTACCGCCAGTGGACCGACCGCATCATGGAGGAGTTCTTCAGCCAGGGCGACCGCGAGAGGGAGCGGGGCATGGAGATCAGTCCCATGTGTGACAAACACAACGCCTCGGTGGAAAAGAGCCAGGTACACATGCGCACGCAAAACAAAACATGCAGGCACATATACAGATTGGCTATGCAATGCCAATACAAATCATAAACAAATGTCTACGCTTCCTCTGTAGGTGGGCTTCATCGACTACATTGTCCACCCTCTGTGGGAGACGTGGGCGGACCTGGTGCACCCTGATGCCCAGGACATCCTGGACACGCTAGAGGACAACAGGGAGTGGTACCAGAGCACCATCCCCCAGAGCCCCTCACCGGTCCTGGATGAGGCTGAGGACGGCAGCCGCCCCCCTGGAGGGGACAAGTTCCAGTTTGAACTCACCCTGGAGGAGGACGGGGAGTCAGACACGGAGAAGGACAGCGGCAGCCAGCGGGATGAGGAAGAAGAGGAGGAGGAGGAGGAGGAGGAGGAGGAGGACGAGGAGAACAGCTGTAGTGACTCAAAAACTCTCTGTACGCAGGACTCGGAGTCCACTGAGGTCCTATTGGATGAGCAGGTGGGCGAGGACGGAGACGAGGAGGAGGAGGAGGAAGAGGAGGAGGAGGGTGTGGAAGGGGCGACGCCCTGTTGCTCACCGCCCTGTGTGGTCGAAGAGGAGGAAGTGGAGGAGGGCAGACAGGGAGGAGGAAAATCCACTGTTACATAACAGTGCATAGACAGTTACTGACTTCAATGTTCCTCTTAGTAATGAAAGATTATTATTTATATAGAGTATTTTTTGGGTTTTATGGAGTCCGTCTCTGTTTTTTTGATACGTCTCTGTTTATGGTTCCAAAGCGCACGCTGCTTGTTACCTTGGCCACTCGTCCCTTTTCATCTTATTGGTCGGCATTTTTCAGACACACTCACCGGTACTTCTCCAAGTTTTTGCACTCAGGAAAACTTTTTCCATTCCCCTTTATACCGAAGTGTTCTGTGTTCACTTTGAAACCTCCAGTGTGATGAAGTTACATTTAGGACTTGGATTTTCTGTTTAGGCTCTGCTCAATATCACACCCTCTCCCTCTCTCCTCCTCCTCTTCAGCCTTGCAGGGGGTCTTGCAGTGTTTCTGTCTTTTATGAAGTGCCCATTCTACTGATGTGGCTTTGCTTGCGTTCCAGTAGAATCGGGGTCCTAGTAATGTAACTACTTGTCAGCACCACTGAGAAGTAATTTGATTAGTTTGGATGAAAACCCCTACAAAGCTCGTGGAGATGAAAAGCTACAGCACACAGGGAACAATGTATTGTGGAACTTTATCGAGACACTTTTCTGATGTTGAAGTCTTCCTTGAAAACCTGACTGAAAAAAAGGCTAAAACTCCCACAGCTTCAGTGCTGTCTTAGACTTCTTTCATGTTTGTATTGTACTGTATAAAATTGGATCCTTTTTAGAATTTACTTTTGCAAATAGATTTTTCTTTTGTTATCAAAAAGGGAAAAAGAAGAAACTTTTGCTTAGATTCAAAAGTCCTTGGCATTCTATTGTTGAGCAATGGCTCATCAATTTTAAGTGTTTCAACCGTTAACATGGCAGTCAGTGAATAGTGTGTGAAGCCTAAGGAGTGAGTGATGAATATTTGCACCGGCTATTCGTTTTTTTTTGTTTGTTTGTTTTTTGCATTTGGATCAGAATAGTCACACTTCATTTTATGGAAATATTTATCATTATGGTTCAAGGAAAGGAAAAAGGAAAAATATTTCTTTCCCCCCACATTTCACTGTATACTCAATATGCTTGGTCTATGCTCAGTGAGATAATTTCTGACTAATGTGACAAAAGCCTTCAAGTTATATTTGATGCCTGCAGAACTCTTGAACAAACCTTTTGCATTGCGGTGCAGTGTATTTGGTATATTCTGAGAAGCACCTTCAGTTGGAGAGGTGGGTTTGCTGTGTAGGGTGTGTGTGTGTGTGTGTGTGTGTGTGTGTGTGTGTGTGTGTGTGTGTGTGTGTCACTCAACTGTCCTGTGAAGGTATGTGGGGAATTTGATACGTATAGCAATGTTTGACAGACAGCTTTTTTGGTTTTGTGTTTCTAGCTAGTAGATAATTTTATGGTTCAACCAACACAGGAACGTTGTTGATGTTTCTTGTTCCTGCTAATATCCATGTCCTATTTGTAGCACAGGTCAACTCAACATTCTCAAATAGTTGTTGTTTTTACTATCCTGACATTTTGTCATCTATTTTATCATTCTTAAAATTCCTTTCTTTGTTTTGACAAGAAAACAGGACAATCAGCTCCATTTTATCATGGCAGTTAGGAGGACTTGCTGCCCATACGTAGATTTTCGAATGCACTGATGTATTAACCACTAGAAAACGTTCTTGTTTTTTATTCAACTTGCCAAAACAGTAATTTAGGCTTGAACAACATTGCTTTGTCACACCTCAGCCAGGATATTCTTTCTTTTGTATGTTTTTATTGCTCCTGTGACAACTGATGCTATTATTTATTTATACATTTTTCTATTCTGTGTGTCACTATTGCCATATAAGGCGGTACAGTACAGATTTCACTGTAGCGTAGATTGCAGTACAGGCTTGCCACATATTCTACCCAAAAATAGGCTTTTTTTCTTTATGTACATAAACTATAAGAAGAATTAAGAAATAATATAAAAAAACTTGAAATGTTGAACATGGCTTTTTGAAGAGAGCTTATTTTGAAGAAAATATGTCATTTCAAAAAAATCATAATTGTATCCTTCTTTTGTTGTGCCAAGTCTGTTCTTTTTTCATCCTCACCCAATGACCTTACCTGTAGTACAATTATCTAGTTTTATCGCTGTTTACAAACATGTATTTATTGTGCTGTATATACTATATATTATTATTGTTATTATTATCATGATGCTGTTTGTTGTAAATGATTGACTCTTAATCATCCCTTTTGGTGATGGTGTGGCTGTATTATGTACCTCTTGTTGAGAGAATGTTTATTACACAGGCTTCTTCATTGTAAAAAACAATGTCATTCATATGTTGGTTGTCTGAGACCTAGCTCAGAGAGGAGAGGGGGGGGTAAGCCAAATTGTTTTTAGAGGATGCTGTTCCTTGGCCCATGGGCTGTGCCTTAAATTTAACATGCCATTTGTTTTTATCTTATCAATTTATTTGCTTTATTATGCTCCTATTTTGCTGCATTCGAGAATCGTTTGGCTTGGGGAGACTTGACCTAGACATTGGACTCCAGCATCGAAAGGAATTATTTTGACAATGTTGCCTTTATAATTTCAGCGCCAAACTAAATAGTGAGTATCAAAAATGGGACGCTTGCCCTTTTTTGTGTTGCATTGTCATGTCTGTAGGGACTCAGATCAACTCCAGGCCAAAGATTCACTAGATGAGTGATGGGTGGCCTTGCTGGATCTTTGGTTACAATTGATAGGACAACAGGCCTGATTAAGAAACACCTACCTCCTCCTCCTAACCCGACCACTACTTAGAAGATCTTCTAAAACCAGTTAGGTGTAAGCCCCGAGGTGTAAGCTACCTTTAGCCCTATCCAGTGGCTTGGCAGTGCTAATGTGGTGGCTCACACCTGCCTATTTTGTATCTCCCATCACTGAAAGGATTGGGCTGAGGGGTTGGTTGTGAGCAGACATCTGGAGCACTAAGAGACATCTGCATGTTCAGCCACTGCTGCATTTATTATGGCTGGAACACTGGCAGGTGTTGCTCGTCCTTGCTTGGCCCACACATCCACTCATATGACATGCAATACCCAAAACCACTGACATCTTAGTTTCTGCCTAAGGGGAAGAGAGTTTATTTATGTAACGATGTAAGTGGGATGTCATCCTAAAAAAACATGTCCTGTAACAGGGACTCTTATTTTGACACGCATACTGTAGATTCTAAACAGCCCTGGACCAATGGAATAAGTGTGTTCTTTCCTCATTATGTGCTCTATTTTTATTGTATGAAAGGAATACACAAACTGTAACTTTAAAAAAAGGTCTTCAGGACAATTCTTTTTTGGGTTGTCTCTTTAGAATGCCAATTTGTCTGAAAGTTTCATGAGAAAAATTACAAGTTATTTTAATGGATTCCTTGTTAATTGCGGTCTATTGGATAGCACTGTAGATCATAATGTTTCTGTAAAAAATCGACAAAATCAAAGAAAAAAACATTTTTATATACCAGAAATTAAATAAAAGCATGGGTTGATTCTGCCTACACTCTGGTTCTTTTCTGTTATTGTCAACATTCACACTATGACACTCGTTAGTTAGCCTCTTCATGGCCAACAGTCTAGCAAACACACAATTCTGCTGTGTAATGAAAAATGTGTGTGAAAAGTGTATGGTTATCTTCAAAAACGATGTATTACAAAATGGAAATACATTTAGGCTTGGCATAGAGATTTATTTTTATAGAGTGTCCTGTCTTTTGGTTACAACTCTACAGTAACCCACATACAGTACTTCTTATATACATACGAACAATACAGTCAGGCTAGAAGCCCTTACACCCATAGAGAGTGCACATTTCTAATGGCACATATAAAACACAAGCAGCGCTCCTACTATCACTTATGGACCAAACCCAGTGCCAAAAAAATTACAGGTGAACACAGTCTAAGATGTGAATAGACCGCCTGCTACACTAAGTAGACAGTGGTTGTATCAGCAGATTATCTAAGCTGCAATATAATGTGTTAAAAATGTATTAACTCCAGTGTACAGTAGATATAATCTTAGTTTGCAGCACACCCTATTTATTTTTACTATAGTACCAAAGTTAATCAAATCATAAATTTAAGTTAATGTTATCAATCTTCAAAAACAAATAGACACCAATGTAGTACGTCTGAACATATCCAATGTCATAAACACAACATGAAATACTAAGTTTTTCCTTTAGGGGGCAAGCTGTAACTAGACTGTAAAAAAAAAAAATCTACCATTTTAAACAACGCTTCATATATTCGGCAGTAACTAAACAGTGGCTGATGGTGGCAGCAGAGCTTTCGTTTCCCTCTCCAACAAGACAAATGGGCCTTCAAGACTGGAATACATTTTCTTTATTACCTATCATGTTAAAAACATAGTTTGCACATTTTTAAAGGTAGAAATAATATGTTTTCCATACGAATGTCAGTTCACTCTTTAATGTGATATATGAACGGAGGAGCTGGAGCTCCAGAATGATTATATTTTTAACATGTCTATTGGCTATAAATAATAAGGTCACTCACAAAAAGGTCTGCAAAATGAAGATGAGGTGGGATACTTATTTTCAAATAGACTTTAAGACACACATCAGTACAGCATATGGCATAGATAGACTAATTTCCCTGACTATTGTCCACAACACTTCATTTTGACACTATGATACAAGTTCACCAACCTAGCAGGAACAACACATTAATACATTTGTAGAAAAGGTACACATTAACTTTACCATACATGTATGTAATAACACTAACACACACATAGGCCTATACAGACGCTTACATACAACTCCTTCCTTTAATTTTCTCTTTCTCTCACTCTCCTATCCTTACTCATTTGATGATCCTAAATGACACACACACACACACAAACCTATTTTACAGGTTGTGCTACACTTGGAAGTGCTTAAGTTTCACAACCCACACAACATTAGCATTTGACCAAACTGCCACTCAATTCTTCTCCTGCTTGATAAATCGTAGCATACCAGGGGATGGAATTACTATATACAAGACATTATTCATAAAATATTGCACTTATTGGCCCATGGCATTTCACAGCAAAAGCTGTGAGAATGCTCTTAAATCTATTACATAGGTTGGTATATACATCATTAGAATACAAATATAGATGAATTGGCTTGTTAATATCATGCAAGTTTTCTTTTCAGAATCTTTGTTGCCCTATGCATAACACCTGAAGATGCAAAAGAAATGGCCATACTTCTGGCACAGCTATATTTTATCTCGTAAGAGATGACATTTGAGTCTGTAACAGATCTCAAGTCATGTACGGTATATGCTGTGAAGATCTTAGTAAACAGCCTGAGCCCAAAATGGAGACACGGATGTTATGTTTGCAGCTTAACGATGTGGAAAAGGTGTTTTTCCCCCAGGACCTCATAGCACCGTCATGAAATATTGACTTAGCCTTCAAAAACAAAACACTTCAATGGATGGCCTAACGCTGTAGCCTAAGACGGCCTTGTTTGCCACTGCAGTGTCTACGTATCTGACTCGACAGTATGGTTACAGATTATAGAAGCCGTGGGGACATGGGACAGATCTATACAGATTTCTTTTGGGATTCAGCTCATTGTGGGCTAAAATTACAAATGATTTGATTGGCTTATTCTGAGCATGCTCTTCTTATTATTCATGGAGAAATACAGTACATAGCCTGAACTAGCGATGGTTATCCAAGGAGGCCAAGCAAAAAACACCTATTCACTTTGAAGATCAACAGACATCCTAAACTCAAATTGTACGTGAGACTACAGAAACTAACACACACAGTATACACAGTACTCACATCAATCAATGTAGCAGTGTTAGAACAGGATTCATCAAAACAAATGGCATAAATTAAGTCATGTTGAAAGTGGTAAAAGGCCACATTTTTATCCAAGGTAGATAATAGTAATAAAAAAGGCAATACGTTTAAACAGGCTCGCGCACACATCAAAATGAAAATGAAAAGACAGACACCGACAACCCAGAAACCAATCAAACGGGCTAAGTATTTTTACATAAAGACAAAGTATATAAGCTTTCGTCATACAGGCACACTGTGCAAAAGAAAGTCACCATTCTCTTCCAACTTTCTATACATTGGGCTAAATCAATATTTTGACAGCTGCGGGTGATAACAAATGCCATCTGTCTCAACAAAAAAACAAAAACCCAACAAAACAAATACTAACTAAAAATAAATAAAAAAAACATGTCGAAGCATTGATTCTATCCCCTGAAAATCTGCAGAAACAAAATCTTCAAATGCAAGTCTATAAATTCCTTAGAAGGCATTTACTCTAAAGGAGAATATAACCTGCCATTGGCATCACTAGAAGAAGCTAATTATTTGCACATGAAAGAGGCAGAGAGAAAAGATGCTTGTGGATTCACTATTATTATTGAACATTTAATATTGACATTTAGAAACTTTTTTCAAAATCACCATGTCTGTCTTTCTATTGATTGATGTTTGTTTGTAGTGATTAAACTAACCAGATAGGATATTTAATTAAGTCTATGCTAAAGTAGAGCTCTGGTCCAGGGATGGCAGGAGAGTAGAACTTTGTTCTAGACCAGCACTGTAACTCATAAAGACGTACCACTCATTAAGCGTCACAATGAGCTGATTGTTAAAAACGGATGTGTAGGTGTTGGTCTGAAACAAAGTTCCGCTTTCTCCGTTGCCCATCTCTGCTCCCCAAATGACTGGCACTAACAGTTGCAGCCGGGTGGCTGAGTGGGTGGGGCGCTATCTGTGAGTTTGGCGGTGGGCGCTCCCGTGGTAACCGCAGGGTCAGTGTCCAGGCTTTCAGACATTCTGTCACAGATGATGTCGACAAGGCGCTCAAAGGCCTGCTTTACATTGATGTTGTCCTTGGCGCTTGTCTCAAAGAACTCGAAACCTTGTCGGAGGGAAGAACGGGAAATAATGATTACAGCGTATGTAACAGTATACCACCTCGCAAGCATACAAGTGCAGAGTAAGATTTTCCAGAAGGAAGGTTCTCTTGTCCACGGAAGGACACTGTGGAGTAAGGATAGAGGCCCCTTACCCAGTTGTTCCGCTAGCATTCTGCCACTGTCAACAGAGACGACCCTCTCCTCCTCCATATCACATTTGTTCCCTGCAAGCACCACCTGAGCATTGTCCCAAGAGTAAGTCTTGATCTGAGTTGACCTTCACATTCATACGTGAGAGAGAGAGAGAGAGAGAGAGAGAGAGAGAGAGAGAGAGAGAGAGAGAGAGAGAGAGAGAGAGAGAGAGAGAGAGAGAGAGAGGGAGAGAGAGAGAGAGAGAGAGAGAGAGAGAGAGAGAGAGAGAGAGAGAGAGAGAGAGAGAGAGAGAGAGAGAGAGCGAGAGAGAGAGAGAGAGAGAGAGAAGAGAGTGAAAGGGAGAGAGAGAGAAGGAGAGAGAGAGAGAGAGAGAGAAGAGAGAGAGAGAGAGAGAGAGAGACAGAGACAGAGAGAGAGAGAGAGAGAGAGAGAGAGAGAGAGAGAGAGAGAGAGAGAGAGAGAGAGAGAGAGAGAGAGAGAAAGGGAGAGAGAGAGAAGGAGAGAGACAAAGTGAGGGGGGGGCGTACACACAAGGAAAGAGAGATGCAACACATTTACATTAACATATCAGCCTTTATCTCTTATCTCAGCATTTCATAAAAACAGTGTGCGCTGAAAGCATATTGTTGTACATGGCAGTGGTGCAGTTCCAAAAAAGACATGAGCTGAGAAGCTTCTGTGCTACTGGAACATGAAAGCACATTTTTTGGGAGGAATATTGGAGGAGCAAGTCTCCTCGGTGGCGGTGCCGGCAGAAAGTAGGGCAGCACACTATCCAAACAGGCAGGCAGGAGAGAGGGGTGATGTCAGCACTGTCCTCGTCAGCGCAGAGCCGACTGGTCATAGAGGTTCGGATGTGGGTCACCTCACAAATCACTGCTGATATTATTCATTCTGACACTGTAGTCGAACGCAGCTGCTCTGTGTTGGTGTTTTAACCCGTGTCTACCAAGGAATGCTTTGCTGGGATCTCTGTTTGTAGGTTCCTACAGGGTTTATGTTTTACATCCGACGGAGAAACCAATGGGGGAAAATTATATATGCAAGGACAGTAGAGAAGGGGGAAAAGAAAGAAACAGAAGGGACAGATACTTGAGGGTTTGCCAGTAGTATCCAGTTCTCTTTAGGTCCTGTGCCAGACCGGATATGACCATGTCACACACAGGATATGAGCTTGTGGAAAGCTTTTTCAGGCGCAGTAAGGGAGAGAGCTGTTGCCATGGGAACTCAGCCTTTGCCAACCTTGTCCCCGAGAACTTGACAAAACGGCTGTGGAATAAAAGCCCGTGGCAAAGGTGCAAAATGACTTTTGGTTAGACCAAATGGAATGTCTGCCTTTATGCAGCAGATTGACCTGCCTGCTAAAATAGTTTTCAACAGATTGTGATATTTTTTGCTCAGAAACAGCACTTCTCAAAAGGATAGATAATTTTCTACAGTGAGCATATACAATGTATATATTATATACTGTATATATATATATATATATATACACACAATACACACAGTATATATATATACAGTACCAAAGCAAGTGTTACTTTCAATCAACTAGACTCTTCCCATGTTGAATTTAAAATACCATTTGAAAAAAGTCTTTCAACCCGCAAAAAAAGTTAAATGGCCCTATATTTGTCTTGCATTCGACTCTATAATGGGAGTTTTGCTGGGTAGCAGATGGCTGGGGTTGCACATAATTTCATCTCTTATGTACCAAAGGAAGATTAGATGCTCGTAAAATCATCTACTGGGTTGCTTCAGAGTGCCAGAGTTTCCTGACCACCTCTGTCTAAGTTCCCATAATCCATTTGGACTGGGCGGGTGAGATAACGTTTACCCGGGATGAGTAAACAGAGGGGAAGGGGAGAGGTCGTTTTCTGGCCAGCCCACCTGAGTCCCAGGCAGCTGCAGGGATAAGCTGTTGCACAGAGAGAAATATTTCTCTATAAGGTTTTGTCATATTCCATCTCACTCCTATGGTGTGAGGCTACTTGCGTGCATTGCGCTAAAGTTAGTTGGTTTTAGGTCGCTGTTCTTGTTTGTGGTTGGCACTTATTACAATGTGTATTCTTAAACCATCCTGTCAACCTATTATCCCAGAAACCTGGTTTCAGAGTCTGATTTAATGCAACCTGCACATTGTTATTTTGAAGCCCAAATCTATCATGTTGAATTACCAACTTGAGAGGTCCGCATTATTATGCAGCCTGTAGATGGAAATAGCTTGCTGGCTCACAGAGTCCTGACTTTGACCGGTTTTCCCAAAGGTCTCTCTGCAAGTGTCTCTCTTTGACCACAGTCTATCCGCCGCTGACTCTCACTTCTGCTCTCTCCCTCTCTCTCTCTCACTCTCTCTCTCTTTCTCTCTCTCTCTCTCTCTCTCTCTCTCTCTCTCTCTCTCTCTCTCTCATACGCACACACACAGGAATGTAAAATGTTGAAATCAATACAGGTGTATACAGTGATGCGCTAAGAGAGGAAGGTCAACTATTTAGGTATGTTTCCTGAGATGGAGAAATATCATAATTTAAATGTATTCTTGTCCATTATCATTGCGTATAAAACAGGTTTACTCAAGAATGACTAGGACTCCAATAGTCGTATTAATGTGTCTGGCTTGCATGCAATCAATTACACACCAAAATACATTAGCTGAGATCAAAATCTATACATAAAACTGGATTATGAACGTTTGTAAATAAACATTTTGTGTAATCAAATGTTCTCCATTCGGTTCCCGAGGGCTTCAGTAGACCCCGGGGAAAGCAGGTAGCTCACCAGTCCTGCACGGCCCCAAAGGAGTCCTCGTTGGTGATGTCATACATGAGGATGAAGCCCATGGCTCCGCGGTAGTAGGCGGTGGTGATGGTCCTGTAGCGCTCCTGGCCCGCCGTGTCCTACAAACACACACACACACACACACACACACACACACACACACACACAGAGCGGTCAATCTCCCACGCACCAAGAACACACAGCTACAATCAGGTACAGGTATACTAGGCATACGAAGAGGTTAGTACCCACCACGCACACACACAAACATAACCATCCACTCCCTCACACACACAGACGCACACAGAAACACACACACACACACACACACACACACACACACACACACACACACACACACACAGACGCACACAGACACACACATACACCCACACACAAACACACACACGAACAAACACAAAATAAATGGAGGTTTACAGTGTAAAGAATATCACATCATACAACACAGAGTGTTTATTGTGCAGTAATAAGCAGTGGCACAGTGCATTTCCCCTTTGGGTCCATGCTGTTCTACACATGGCTTGAAGAAAAACGACGGTATATCTGGGCTAGTTGTAAAGTAATACTAAGGTTTACTGCATTGCTGGCATTGATACTCTAGGATGGTGATTACTCATTCAGATCCTGCTGATCTAAGGGATGCCGCTCCCAAGAAAATGCATCATAAAACAACACGGAGACCTCTTCCAAAAGAGACCTCTGTACCGCAACGACGGGAATACACTGGCTATCGTACGCACATACACGTGGACACAAGGATACAGGAGACACGTTGGCAGAGAGGAACACGGCCGTAGACCTGACACCGGCTGACAAGTCTGCTCTGTCTCAGAGGGGAAACGAATGCATCGCGGTTCAAAACAAGCACGCCGCACTAGCTTATCTCTGCTCTCGGTCTGAATGTGGCTCTAATTGTGTGTCTCTACTAGCCAGAGGACATCGCTGACCTTCAAGCCACGCAGAGCTCACCGACGTCCTCGCGAGCTCGAGCAGCAGCTGGGCTTTCGCGTTGGGAATACACTACAACACAAAGACCACACAGGGCATTTGGCGCCTGTATGTGGCTTTGTGCGTGGGGGGGGGGGTGTGATTCTATGTACCATGTAAGCCTGCCGTGCCGTGCCTAAAGGCCATACTGCCACACTATTTTCCGATTACATAACATCCTATTTAAAAATACAGTCTCTCAGCTGGCAATATATTTGTCTGAAATTGCGGACATTTCTCACACATTTTACTAAAAGTGCCCCTTGTTGCCAGACGTTGGTAATTCCTTCCAAAAGACCACTAATTTGGATCCTGCTGACTTTTCTGTTGGCTGAATTCAGAGAGCACACGTATCCACACGTTCGACTAGCCTATCGATTCAGGACCAAATGCTTGACAGTGACCTTTTGCATCTCCAGGCTATTTCAGTGAGACAGCTTCGCCTGTTCTCAGCTAAAAAGGAACAGCAAAACAGAAAAAACCTGCTGAGTCAACTGAATAGGAGCTCCATTAGAAAGTGAACAGAATCTAGTCAGGGGGTGTGTGTACCCCAGCTCCCCACAGAATTGATTCCATTAAATTGAATTTCTCTGAAGTGAAAATTACTAGGTTTGGAATGATCATGTGTTCTGTGGGCCACTCATTAAGAAAATTAAAGTACTATCCTAGAATTAGAACAGGTCCAACCGACAGTGAGCCTGGGGCTGCGGCAATGTGGGCCCTGACACCTAAGATGGCTGACCTTCAGCAATACATCCTAAAAACCCAGGTTACAATTTCATCTTATTTTGTTGGAACACAAACAACAACATAGCTCTAAGCAGCAACAACACGGATAAAATCCCAATCATTTTGTCCTCTGGTGAAATAGCATGACAAGCAAAATAGGTAAGGATCAATAAGCCCTGCGTGTGGTCTGCACTGAAAACTATTGATATCTACACTGTTGCAACAGTTCACAAGCTTGTAATATCAGTACCAGTGTATGTTTGTCCACCATGTTTTCCCCAGATTTTTTAGATGCATCATAGAAACATCCTCTACAATTTCCCACTATGATATTATGATGACTGTGCTCCTTGAAGCTAAATGGCAATGCTCTCATGAATGGCGATAAGTTCCGCCAAAGCTAATAAATGAATGCTTTTGCTTACATGACAAAAACGCATTAGCCTTATTATTCAGTTGTTATATATTTAGCCCTTAGTCTTTGCTCCCTCTCAACTGTTTGTCTATCCCAGCATATCAGCAGAGACAATACGAGTAATAGCTGGTAAACACTCATTGCCGTATTAGTCATTTTAAATCACAAGGTATGACAAAACCTCTCAATTGGTGTAAGAAAAGTACATTTTTAAGCATTTACTTTCAAATACGCACTCTCTAAAAGAGGCAATAAGACAAACTCCTCATATTCAAACAAATCTAAACAAAAATTGCAATTCATACTTTTGGCCTCCCGCAGGAGTACACACATTTTGAGGAGGAGAGTGTTGCTTAAATTGTGCCATTCCTTGTTCTGAAACACCAAATGCCCTTCTGTCATTCTGTCAGCAGCAAGTAACCATCCATCTGTCTCATTTGTTTCAGACTAAAATGACTGGCTTTTAGCACACGTTCTCCAAAATGCCAATCTGCAATTACATCCCAATTGTTGATGTTGTAGGAAAACCCTCTGAGCATGCAGAAAGGAGTCAATGTCAGAATCGCTCCTAAGGTGCTGGCTTTTTCTTTTTAAGTTGTTAAAGGCTAGCCATTAGAAGGAAAAAGAGCAGCATTCGTGGCAGGTATGCCATATGGACGTTAATGAAAGTTAATGCAAACATATCATAACTACTGTATGTCAGAGTAGGTGGGTAAGAATGTCTCAACACCTCTAACACTCAGAAAGTAACTAAGTCAGTGGGATTTAATAAGCAAGCCACAAACTCGAGACTGCAAACATTTGAGATTGAGCACGCTGACTTTTGAGATGACAATGTCAAAAAACAGTAACAGGAAAGTGATACCCACAGCGGGCCTCCCGAGTAGATTCAAGAGAGCAATATAGACTTGATTGAGAAGAGTTAGAGTCAAATTATCGTCAATCAATGCATGCAGCCCTATGACCGAATGAACCCTATAGCACACGATCGCACCCTCAAAACAATGCATAATTACATACCCAGATCTGCAGTTTGATCCTCTTGTCGTTTTTGTAGACAGTTTTGACTTTGAAGTCTATGCCAACAGTGCTGACGAAGGCAGAGGTGAAGGCATCATCAGCATAGCGGAACAGAAAACTGGTCTTCCCGACGCTGCTGTTGCCGATGATAAGCAGCTTAAACATGTAGTCAAAGTTCTGGTCTCCTTCTCCTTTCCCTTTTACATCCTGAGAGGCAGCCATCTGCAAATCAAAAGACAGACGCCTGCTGAAGGCAAACCAGCATAGCACTGTACATTCTGAGTAGTCAGTGAGCTTTTGCCTGTATACCAAACATCCAAGCAGCAAGCAGCCGTATGATTCCCTGCACCACTTAGTGCAGTACCCATGCAATTTTTCTAGTGTGTTATTTAAATTAGTCAATTCTATTGAATAGCCAAGCAATAATGATGTGATTATTGTGAACACTCATGCATTAAACAGTCTATAAATAGCATGCTACATGTAAAGCCCATATAGGCACGAATAGCACCACAACACAGTGAAGACATCTTTACATGAATGGAAATATTTTCAGTTGAGCTTCAACATCTTTCATGTAGGCATTTGCTGAAGCCCTCAAAATCTAACTAAATATATGCTCCGCCCTTTTTCAGACCTGAAGCTGTAGTATTCGCTGCCTCGTAAAAAAAAATGTCACATTTTAACCAAGGACAAATTGTTTGGTAGCTAATTTTACAGTTTACATTTTCTGTTTACACAATACCCTAATGACGGAAATCTGAAATGTCACACAATAGCAAAGGCTAACACACATTGACATAATATGCAATCGACGAAGGCAGTAGTGCCTAAACGTTATAGCCTACTATACCAGCTGAGGCCTGCATAAGGGTCATTGAAGTTGTTTTTTTTGCAGCCATTATATTGCTTACAGCATATATTCTACCAAACATTTACATGTTGAATAATATTACAAACCTTCGTTTACGGTCTAGCAGTTCCCTGTGGTTTTGACAGCTTGACTCTTTAGGTCTAAAATTAATCTACACTTCGCTACCGTTTTGGATTGAGCGTCGAAAAAGAATTTCAGCACCTGGGAGCTGTCCCCTATGTTCTGATCTGGCACGCGCCCTGATGGGCCAAACTCGAGCGGAGTGCTTTCGTAGCGAAAGCGTAGCAGACATTATCTGACGTCAAGTGATCTTAACATGGGGTTTGTAGTTTAAATTGTTTCAACATAAGCCTAGAATACATTTTGTTATAAGTATTCTGACTACATTGTTCAGAATGCAATACATTTAGAGAAAAAAATATGTATCTGGACCTTCTTAGACCTTTCGAAATATTTACTTATAAGTACGCTATCATAAATCGTCAGTTGGTGACCTTTTCCGTACCCCTTTAAAACTCAAAAATGCTTAAAAAGGTGTCAAGGCTACCAAGCTTAGTCGACCAATAATAGGCCTAGGCCTAATACTAATTAAAAAAACGAGCAATATTGAATCAATAGATAAGCATCAGATATAAATTGTTGTTTGGTAGCCTTTTAGGCCTATTTTTATTCGTTGCATTAGGCTAATAATTTTAATCGTAAAATTTTTTGTTGACATGTATTTTACATATTGTTATATGTTTCTAGTTTGTTCAGTTTTTTCGAGCATTAATATCTTACCTTCCCATATAAGTCCATTTAAAAGATTGACGTTTGCTTATATCGAATCCAAATGTTCGACGTTGTATTTGTTAAAGTAGCCTAAAGATTATTTCCCACTGGTATAAAAAGCTCTAAGAGATGTATTATGAAATAATTTTGTCAAAGCAATGATGGCCCCTAGTTTTTAAGCGTCACCCCTTGGTATTGCCTCCATAACCGCCTGAATGAAAGCTTGCATGAAATTGCAAACGCATGCTGCTGAGCAAATAGAGATGATCGTCTATTATAGCGTTACATCGTCAGCTGCCCTTTTGCAAGGTGTAAACTAACATTCTATTAATATTTATTTTAACAACATTAACTGTTTTGAACAACACATTTTTAACTATTTCATGTATCGAAACCATACGGACGCGCAAAGCCACACCTGTAACCTTAATGTATTACCAAACGCTCTGTATGCCTCAATGCAAGCAACTGGTTGAAATAGCAATCAGCCAGACTATATAACAAAACCTAATTTATTGCCTATTTCCTAAAAAATATATGAAAATCTGCACTGTAAAATATGTACATTTGAAACAATGTATATGGACAGTAGACTAGGGTTACGCTCGGACTCGGTCTGATCTGGGTACTTGATACACGCCGCCTACAGTCAAACTCCAGAACTGCAATTATTTTCATTGGACTGGCGCTCAACAGGAGTGGAATAGCCTTGTTTAAACCTTTCCGCGCGTGCCCAACAAAGTGCCAGATAGTTGTGTAACTACATGCAGTATCAAAACAGTTAAGAATTTGCTGTGACGCCATTAAAGCTCAACCGTCTTGAATCCACTGAGTACTAAAAGGTTATAGACGACCGCTGTGGACGAAAACCCATGTGGGCATTTCATGTTTGGAAGTGCACTCTGCAAAAGGTAAGTGATTATGTGCAAACCTAACTAGTTCAGTTGGGCTGCAGTGCTTTATGCTAGTCTGCATTTGACATCACGTTTGAACATTACGAAACTGCTCATAATTCAGTTTGCATTGTGCTTTTGACTTGCATATGAGTCGAAATGCCATAGCTGGAGATACTGCTGTCGAACTTAGCAGTAAATATGTGAAGGGTGGTTAGAAAAAGTGTTCTAGAAAGTACCTTGTCTTATTCTGAAATAATAGTCTTTGGCGCAATCTGCTGTCAAAACAATTCTCTCCTCATCTATATACAGTGGACTATATCTTACACTTAAATTTACAGTAAACTTGTGTTACTTTGCAATTCTGTATAACATTGTGTAAGTATTGCTATATCAAGTGAGAATATGTTGTTCATGAAGGTTACATGATTTTAACTTAGAAGGTGGGGAACAAGGTTGCCAACACTATTTGACACAAATATGCACTTTGTACATAATGTAAATGTTCGCATGTATTAAATTAGGGTTGACCATGGAGGACTCCATAGAGGTGATTTTGCAGGAAAGAGACCCAGTGTTCCTCCAGCCCAAGAGGGACAACCTCATCCTCACTGCCTCCACTGGAGCCCTTCTCACTGGGGTCTATAGCATATGGACAATGTTTGCTTTGCCAGGCTTTCGCAAAATCCCAGTTAAGCTTAAGGTAATACATATTGGGAAAATGTTGTTCCACTACTTAGATAACTCAAAAAGTGAAAAGACTAGCCTAGTTGCATACAACGGAGCTATTCAGATTTCATAATCATTTAGGCTACTTTCGTATCAGTTTAATGTTGAGAACGAATCTTCAGCTCGGGGCTCAACATAGTTATGTCAATATCGCTATACATTGTGCTAATCTCTTGTACAGGCTTAATTTTATTATATTTAACAGTGCCATCTTGTGATTACATTTATGGCCTAGGTTTCTGTTGTTACGGCTGTCTGTTGTAGGTGCCCTACCTGCCCTCAAGTAAAACTCAGACAATGAACGTGATGACGCTGCTAAAGGGACGCTCAGGTCGCCTTGCAGATCTCGGTTCAGGAGATGGAAGATTGGTAAGAGCAGTTATGCGTATGTTTGTGTTTGTGCTTGGGTCTGTGTGTACATGGTGGTTGGGGTAATAATTATGGTAGTTTAAAAGAGTATTATTGTATAATAAGGCTGCAAAGCCATTCTCTCTTGTTTGTTTTAGGTATTTGCTGCATCCTCTGCTGGCTTCCAGTGCACTGGTTTTGAGATCAACTCAATGTTGATGCTCTATGCAAGAAGCAAAGCTCGGTGGGCAGGGCTTTCACCCAGTCATGTGACCTTTGTTAATAAGGATTTTTGGAAGGTATTAAAGAGTATAGTACCATGTATAGTATATTATATAGTACAATACATATTCATTTCCTAAAATAATTTTCTTTACTTTTTCTGAATGAATCGTATATTTTTGATTATTTCCTAGACTGACTTGTCAAAATACAATAATCTTACTGTGTTCCTTGCCCCTGGAGTGGTAGGTATTCCACCAAATTGTTTTTCTTAAAATTTCCCAACTTTCCAAGCTGAATAGACATCTTAAGTTTAAATTGATTGACTGAATATGTAATCTGATTGTCCATCAGATGGATGTCCTCGGTGAGAAGCTCTTGAAAGAACTTCCTGATGACGCGTGTGTCGTCGCCTGCCGCTTCCCCTTCACCCACTGGCCGTACCGCTCCTCTGCGGGCACTGGCCTAGACCATACCTGGGCCTATGACATAGGCACTGTGCGCTCAAGCCTTGGAAAGCACTGATTTACAAGACAACATGGTATATCATGGCACCGATACATATCTGTACACAGCCAAACACTGATTTGTCCCAAAACGTTTTTACATTTGGATCAGGATCTTTTGAACTGGGCATTGTTGAAAATACCAATTCTATACCAAGCTCCTTGGCACTCTTTGATTATCGTTGTTCTTATTGTTACACTCTTGCCTGAGCCAGCACACTGGCCAAACTTATTTCCTGATATACCCAAGTGCCTTTTATTTCTGTTATGTAAAGGTTGTTCAGTTAGCGCTACAATATTAATGCACTGTTGACCGCTAACAATCTATCAATCTAAGGTTGACAAATTATGTACAATAATAAATAAAGCGTATTGCTGTTTAAAAGCGAAAATAATCCAAAGATTACTTCTCTGATCTCATCAATTTCACTTTCGTTTTCAAATCCCTTCACACCCTGAAGTCTGACGCTCTCTGGAGACATGTGTTTGAGAGGTGTGATCTGGTGTGCGTCTGGTATTTTCACGTGAGCGCCCGTGGGTGGTGGCCGAGGGAGAGAGCCAAAGCACAGTGGAGCAGTGGGGGGCTGTAGCTCCGAGCCAGACCCTCCACTGTGAGGAGGTCAGTGGTACCAGCCATCCTCAACCCTCCCACTGACGGACTGCTCTCTTTGTCATGCTGCCTCGATATCCCGCTACTTAAATTCCTCTTGTTTGAAACGTGCAAGTGGCAGGTCCCCCCCCCCCATGAAAGTATCAATGCAGAGTCATGGTGCTGTTTAGATACAATCTGAGATGCATGTGAATTAAATGTATTCATGTCTACTACTCAGTTAATCACAATAAAAATAAACTTGGAAAAGCATGTAGATATGGCTTCGTATACAGATATTTTTAGGAGCCCAATGTAGTGAGGGAACCTCTTAAAAGTTCAGCAGATGTCCACATGTAGGTGCTATAGCTCCATATTTAGATATATCATTGGGTCCATTAACATTTCCAGTGAATGACGTGCCCCTGTGTAAAATTGCTTTTTGCTGGGCTCAGAGTACCATTAATGTGTTGTGCACAAGAGTACTCACAATTTCCCTTGGGCCATAATGTGTTTGCATTGTAGGACGTTATTGAGAGTTGAATTATCCAGGTCAAAATGATGAATATATTATTTATGAATGTAATAAACTAGCTGTACATGTTTTCGTAATCCCTTTTTCAGACTAGACTGGTATAACTTTCACGTAAACTGTCGGGTGTTTCCATTCAACAGAACCGGATGATAAGCCACGGTCAAACATTAGGTTTCGCTTTACCTGTTTGTAATGCACATGCATTTGTTTTACAATCTAGACAATGTAATCCAATGCCTAGCCGCACACAGACCCCGTCCTCCCCGCTCCGAAGTCCTCAGTGACGTTGTAGAGCGAGGTTGACAGGGGCGGATGCCAGAGTATAAAACCAGACAGACCGCCTCTCCGCTCATTCCATTCAGAGAATTATAAGTGAAACGAGAAACCCCATAATGGAAATACTCAGGAGTATCCCACCACAGCCGACCAACGCTAATAAGATGTGCGAGTCAACGCAGAAGATCTGCGAACCGCGTATAAGGAGAACAGAGGATCACAGTGTACCTGCCGAAATGGCGAGAATTATCACAGATCCTACGACTGGGAAGTGCTACTGCCGTGGAAAAGTTTTGGGAAAGGTATGAAATTGATGACACGTAACTTACACTGCATTATTCGTTCAGGGCTTATCTTGGGAAAAGGTTAAACTACTTTGGGATTTATTTATGCTGGATCTTGAATGTATTTGTTTGCTTGTTTTGCAGGGTGGCTTTGCAAAGTGCTATGAGATGACTGATCTCTCCACGAGCAAAGTTTACGCAGCCAAAATCATTCCCCATACTCGCGTCTCCAAACCTTACCAACGGGAAAAGGTACAAGCCTTGGTGCACAAGCTTTACCTTGGGACTGTTATTATATAAGCCCAGAGCATCTTCAATATTTTAAATGTGACTTGTAGACTACCTTTGTTAATCATTGTTTCTGTTTTCCTCAGATTGACAGAGAAATTGAGCTCCACAGAATGCTCCACCATAAACACATTGTGCACTTCTATCATCATTTCGAGGACAATGAGAACATCTACATTCTTTTAGAAAACTGCAGTAGAAGAGTGAGTATTTTGACCTAGACTTGTGAAATTTAGATTTTTCTTAGTGTACATTTAGTTTCGTATGGCGTCCACATTGAGTATTACAATCGCATTATTACATAATATTACCTTATTGTGGGTTTGTGCTTTTTAGAAAAAATAATAATATTTATAGTTATTAAAATGCAACAAGTGTAGCCTATAACAATTTTCCTATTTCTGTTTGGTTAGTCATTAGCACACATCCTAAAGGCTCGTAAAGTGCTAACAGAGCCAGAGGTGCGCTATTACCTGAAACAGATTGTGTCCGGTCTGAAGTACCTGCATGAACAAGAGATCTTGCACAGAGACCTGAAACTAGGTAAGCAGACGGATGCATTGGTCACACACCGCACAAATGATTCCTATCTGCTAACTCACCCCATTGTGACCTTTTGTGATATTAGGGACATTTCCCTTCGAAAAACCTAGTTGACTTGAATTGCTCTTCTGTTTTCAGGAAACTTCTTTGTTAGTGAGACTATGGAGCTGAAGGTTGGAGACTTTGGTCTGGCCGCCAAACTGGAGTCTGAAGGCAACCGGAGGAAGACTATCTGCGGGACCCCCAACTACCTGTCCCCCGAGGTGCTCAACAAACAGGGCCATGGCTGTGAGTCGGACGTATGGGCCCTGGGGTGTGTGATGTGAGTAAACTTCTACCAGTTCACTGAGCATATTATAAGCTATGCTGTTCTATAGTTAGACATATTCATAGAGTATGGTTGGTATGTGTACCTACTATATACCATTTGTGCCTTGGCATCAGTGAGTTACATTGTGTATTCTTTGAAGAACATTAAAAAGACATCCATCACTCACTGGCATGTGTTCGTTGTGCTTCAGGTACACTTTGTTACTGGGCAAACCCCCGTTTGAGACCACCAATCTAAAGGAGACGTACAAATGTATCCGCGAGGCACGCTACGCCCTGCCTTCCTCCCTGTCACCCCAGGCTAGACAGCTCATCTCCAGCCTGTTGGCCAAGACCCCCGAGGACCGAATCCAGCTAGACCACATCCTGCGCCAAGACTTCTTCACGCAGGTTAGATAGACGCACACTGTGTTTCTTTCCTTATCTTATAATTGCACAGAAGAATATCTCAATCTATTCTGTCTGTGTTGAGTGTGTCTAAAGTCCTCCTCTACCGGTTTGCAGGGTTTCAGCCCAGAACGCCTCCCATCTAGCTGTTGCCACTCGGCCCCAGACTTCCACGTCTCCAGTCCGGCCAAGAGTTTCTTCAAGAAGGCTGCAGCAGCCCTATTTGGGGGGAAGAGAGACAAGGTCAAATACTACGAGACATTAAGTGAGTACTTTCATCTACCCACGCTTCGTTCTAGATCATAAGAACATGTCTAACAAATCAATTATGTTTCCATTCAGCTTGTAAAAAGTGCTAATTAGCTAAATATAATGAGTGCGTCAGTTATCGGTCCATGTCTTCTGATTTTAATGAGACACATATCACAATTGCTCCGTTCCCGTATCCATAGAGGTTGGGGCCACTTGTTGACTGTGTGTGGGTTGCTATCTTTTTTTTCTGGTAGATAAACTAACCAAAGAGGAAGAGGAAATCTACAAGCTCCAACACGACTTGAAGAGAACAGCCATTAGCCAGCAGCAGAACAATCAGCTGACTGAGGTAAGAGGTTAATAATTCACCAGAAGTGCACAAAGCACACAATGTTGGGAACGTTATTATAATAGATTGCATGGACAGTGATACAGTATATTAGCGATGACACAAGTTAATCCTTGATGCAAATTATTAAACCATGTATACCATATAAGTAAAAGGTTTACTCGTGACATTTAACCAAACGGCAAATGGAAAACTCCGTAATATTGGAAAAGCATAATATTCTATGTTGTCATCTGCTGACTTCTCCTACCTAATCTCTTCCCACGTCAGGATGGCACGCCACTCTCGCCAGCTATTGTAAGGCCAGTTGCCCTGGCAACAGAGAATCAGCCCCCTGCAGCGCGAGACACCATCCGCCTGATCGTCAGGGGCAGTCTGGGGAGCTGCAGCAGCAGTAGTGAATGTGAGTTCACACGTGCAAGACCTGCCACACACTGCACAATTTGAAAGTATGGTTATGTACATGCATACTCTCAAAAATATGTAAAAGAAAAAAAAATGTATTGAATATCTATAGGAGGGAATATATTGAGGTATATTGATATATCTTGATATGGTATGAAGTTAACAAGCTTCGGCTGTTCTCTCCAGGCCTAGAAGACAGCACCACAGGCTCTGTTGCGGAGAGTGTGGCCAGCATTTTCAGAGGATGTCTAGAAAACATGCCTAAAGGTACGTCTACAGAACCACTTTCTCCACTTTACTGCTACAAGAAAAGCTGTTACGGTGGTATTTCAGAGCCTTGACATACATTTGTTCATGTTTGTTTACATGAGTGCTTTCTCTAACCACCGGTATGACATTTGTCCCTTAGCGGAGGACATTCCTGCAGGGTCAGGGTGCACTAACCTCCAGTGGGTGACCAAGTGGGTGGACTACTCCAACAAGTATGGCTTTGGCTACCAACTGTCTGACTACACTGTGGGTGTCCTCTTCAACAATGGCACTCACATGAGCCTGCTGCCAGACAAGAAGTAAGTATTATACTATTTGTCACACACACATGCTGTGGCACTAGTGAAGATGCCAACAGCAGATGTTACATTTGGTGTTATCAGAATTGACAAATGACATTATTTTGAACATAAATATGTTTTGGGGAGTTGACTAAGCCTTTCTCTCCTATTTGCTTGCCTAGGACCATCCATTACTATGCTGAGCTGGGCCACTGCTCTGTGTTCCCTACATGTGAGGTTCCAGAACAGTTTGTGGGCCAGGTGACCGTGCTCAAGTACTTCTCCCACTACATGGAGGAAAACCTGATGGATGTAAGTAGCACTCCGGCCAGTAGTTCTACGTTGTTCTGTTTCACCGTCCCAAACTGCATGTTGTGTTCCCACCCCTTATCCTGACGTGGTTGTTTGGTTTCCCTCTCAGGGGGGTGACCTGGTCAGCATGACAGACGCCCAGTTACCCAGGCTCTACCTGCTGCAGTGGCTCAAGTCTGACCGGGCCCTTTTGATGCTCTTCAATGATGGCACCTTTCAGGTAAACACAATGTTATCTGAGGGAACTGGCTATAGCAATGTGACACCGTTGACACTTTTGGTTCACAATATCCCCCATGGCAATGTCTGTAAGAGGACCTGATCCGAGCCTTTTCCACCAACAGGTCAACTTTTACCACGACCACACCAAGATCATCTTGTGCACCCAGAACGAAGACTACATGCTGACGTACATCAACGAGGAGCGCGTCTCCACCACCTTTAAGCTGAGCTCGCTGCTCACCTCGGGCTGCCCAGCCGACCTGCGGGACCGCATGGAGTACTCCCTCAACATGCTGCTGCAGCGCTGCAACTGACCCCAGAGCCCCGCACAACACACATGCAGAAACGCATACGCTGTTCATGAAGCCACCTCGCTGCTGGGTCGGCAGAAACACCATGAGAACGGATGGAGTTGCAATCATGTGCAAGCCGTGCAGTGTGATGGACTACTACACTCGTACCACAGCTTCGTGATGGACTCAGCAAAGGGGAAGACTGTTTTGGACAAAGGGAATGTTTGTGAGGGGGAAAGGAAACATGTGTAGCAAAACGTGTTGGGAGAATAGAGGGCTGGTGATGTAGGAACGAGAAGGTGCAGACTGTATGTTATGGACAGAGAATGTTGGGTACGAATGCAAAAGGCACATGGGATGTTTCTAAGTTGAGAGTAATTCTGGGCTGGTACCAGATTTCCTGTTTATATTGTTGTTATTGACCTTGACATTGTCGCTGTTTTGAAATGAGTCGATGCCAAGGCTGTTATTTTAAATGCACAAAGAGCTGGGCTTTGAAATTGTGTATGACGTGTAGACAGCGAGCCTGTGCGGAGAAACGTTGCGTGAGCGTGTGCGTACGTGGGATAACACCCAACCCAACTTTAAAAACTGTGAATCATTCTTCGGCTGGGCAAATGGACTTGGCTCTGCAGAGCTGGGAAGCTGTGGGATGGAGGGGGGAAGAATGACAAAGAACATACAGTACCAGCGATCCACCTGGGACCAGAAACGAGCCACCATATTGTTAGAAATGTAAAAAAAATAACTTATTGTGTACATCCCTCTGTAATTATTTATTTATTAATAAAGAGGATTTTTTTTTAAAGAAAATAACATGAATTATAATAAGACATTTATTTATAGGTGCCTTTCTGGACACTCAAGGTCACCCTACATTACATATAATACAGTTCAAACAGTACAATATAGAAATATCTGAAGATGCAATAAACATAGGGCAGACATAAGGGAATCGAGGCAGGGGACATAAATAAACATCAGAAGATTACAAGGGTAAAGGGTTTACTACAACAAACAAAGTGTCAGGCATCGTAACGAGAGAGCTTCTTTAAATAGATGAGTTTTGAAGAGCTTTTTGAATGTTGTTATAGTGTCCGACTCTGATATAGGGTGGGAGAAAGTTCCGGAGTCTGGGAGCAGAACAGCTGAATGCCCTGGCACCCCAGGTCTTGAGCTGAAAGGGGGGCAGGATCAGGAGGCCACCTGAAGAGGACTGAAAGGTGGGGGGGTACTCCTGGAGGAGGTTTATAGGTAAGAAAGGGCCAGGTTATGAAGAGCTTTGTATGTAAAGATAAGGAACATGGTGTGTGCTTCCACTGAGTCATAGACATTACTAAATGTGCTTTCAGCTTTGACACTCTTAATAGCTTTGTTCCATTTGAAATAAATAAATTAATTTGGCTATATTTAGAAAGAGAACAAAGTGCTTTTCTCAGCAGGCACTGTCCCAGTTCCATTAACTTCTGAGAGAGTCCTGCCCGTTAGAGTAAATCTTTAAAAAAAATCAAATGTTCCAGTTTATTGTTTGATCAATAATCTGCAGTTTGCATGGTATTCCCAATGACAGTCTTTGTGTTTTTGGAGATGCAAAGTATGTTCAGTAAAGCAAGCCAAAGTAAGAGTAAAACAGACAAAATCTAACTACATACAAAATGTATAGCTATAAAATGTTTTTATACACGTGGGTATTCAGTATAGGCAATGGAGAAAGAATGTTTGCGGTGAACACATTGCAGAATGTGGCATATTTTAAGGTCTCATGTTAAATTTTAGGTAATTGAGGCACAGCTGTGTGTCACTGACGGCAATGATTCCATCATAGCTGGAGGATGACATGTCACACATTGACATACAGTATGACACTAACCTCAACTGATGGGAGAAACTCATTTAACCTTCAATCGCTCTCTCCATGGAAACGATTATGACTCAAACTCCGATGGTGCTTGATAGCTGTGAAAGGAATAAGGAGCTCTCATTCATTCTCCACACCACGCCTAAGGCACATCATTCTGTCACCACAGTTGACAATGACCAGCGACAGCTTGGCCTCATCAGAACTCAGTGTTGCCTAAGGCCTTTGCCAATGTTTGTTTATTTGTGTTTGCTGTCAGTGTCCAATGATGACACCTGATTATCCATCCTGACAGCACATCATATTTCAAACAATCACCCTTCAAACACTAGCCAAACAGAAAGAGATCAAAAAATAAGTTATCGTTGATTCATCTTTGATCTCGACCAAATCGGGATGTTCAACGGAAAATGATGATGCATTACCACTGTCAGAAAAGGCTTGGACATAGAGGACGTATTATCCCAGATGCGTTTACGGGGTTTGATACAAACTCCAGCCTGGATTCCATCGACCTTTCGGCCAGGCACAGAAATGAACCCCGGCAGCGGAACAGTGATATCAAGTGAAACACATCACACTTGGTGCTGGCATCCTAACTGAGCACCCCAAATCACTCACCACCCCCACACACACAAACACATACCAATAGCAAATGTAAGGAGTCAGTGATGTTCTTAAGACTGTCTCGGCACAGCTGACGTCAGACCAGTGTCTTAGGGGCACTTTGGTGAGTCATCACCACTGTCATTCATCAGAAGTCACAGCACAGCAAATTTAGCCAAGTAAATAAGTTAAAGAAGTCAAAAATAACTACAGAAATAGCATGTCATAGGTTTATTATTGGTGTCTATTAATTGACAACCAGCTACGTGTAACTTTGGGTCATGATTAAACAGAAATCTATTTTCTAGTGCAACTAGCTAGAACTCTAAAGCAAAACTAACCTCAAGTATGTAGGGGATTATTTTCTCTCAACAGTATACCTAATAATCATCTGTTAAGTTTTGGCAAAAGGGTGCAGATGTATTTTTAAAGTTAACTGCACTCCACACAAAAAAAAATACTTTGACATTTGCTTTGAATGATGCTTTCGTTGTGTGGGGATTGGAAGGACCTTACAAGTGAAATGTCATTGATCCTTCTCCCACTACAAAGACAGAGATGGTCTATTATTCAGCTCTTGTACATCATGTTTATCAACCGCAGGATAAGATCAGTTGGTCACAATTCTGACTAAAAACTGTAATGAATTTGTGCGAAATGTGTGGGCTTGTGTTTGTGTTTGTTTGCGTGTGTATTTGTGTGTGTGTGTGCGTGTGTGTGTGTGTGTGTGTGTGTGTGTGTGTGTGTGTGTGTGTGTGACAGAAAGCTTGAGAGTTGCAGTATGTCCGATGATATGATGTTGGTAGACTTGTGCTGATTACTGCTGTTTGCAATATTCTTTAAAATAGGTTTGATGATGATGATGATGGCTCTGTGTTTGCCATCAAAATATAAGCCTTTCTAACAGCCACCTCTAAATGAGGAAGAAAATTATCCTCACATATATTGAAATCATAGTACTGGGTATTTGGTGCTCATATAATCACCTGCAATCACTTTAGGGGTTATATCAAATGTGGTTACGTATTTTCTACATCATCACAGGCGTTTTATTTCACCATCTAAAGGACTTTCTGAATTCCCTCTCCTGTACATTATATGTTATTTGCTCTGATTAGCTCAATAAGCGTACATGTACATGTACAGCATGTAGCATAGCATTTAAAGACAACAGTAGCACTACAGGGGCCATTAATTTTTCCTTTATACTATTCCTTCTTTCTGTTCTATATAATGAGAAATTTGGTAATCATATATAATAAAACTCACTTGGTAGACTTTCACTTAACATCTGATATTGACTTCCGGTTCATTTTATAGAACAGGTTTGTAGCTCAACCACAGCAGTGATTACGGATTTGAAACTTTCTTCAAATTTAACTCTGAGTTAGACCAGCTATAATTAATGTTTGTCGGTCACATGATCCAAACCACCAAAACGTTCATTACCAGTTGAGCTTGTTCCTCTTTTCAGAATAGAGGTTAATAATTACAGAACACAGTCGATAAAAACTGAGAAACAAAGCTGCATTAAATTGAATTTTTATCAATGTCCCAAGGAACATGTGGATATACAAACCTCAGAAAAGACAAAGACATGCACAGAAGCTAAAGTCCAATTCCATCCATTTTTTGTCATCATGGTATTGTTCTCTTAAGAGTTGACCTCTGATACCCGAGCTTAATTTTCGACAATATTTTAGACTGGTCACCACTTTTAAATGTATGTGTCAATTCCACAATTGCTCTTGTGAAGTAAATTGCTGATGGAATAATATGGGCATCCGTTTACACACTAAAAACATACAGATCTGTGACAGCCTTGAAAATCAGTTTGTACTGGATGGTCTCAATGCAGTATCTTTACCAACTTATGTCATATGTTCCAGACTAAACAGGGTTTAAGTGTCCTCATGTCAGTGAAGCCACACATGTGAAAGCAGAGGTTTTTAATGTCTCTCGGTTACTTTAGTCGGCATTCCAGCACAGCAGTGCTACTGGGGCAGTGTTTTGCAAGACGGCAATGAGTGAGTCATCTTCTTCATACAGAGCTAGCTGCAATAGAAAGGGAAGGAGCTCTGGAGGTTCAAAGGTGCATTTCCATCCTGTGACTCAGTGTGCTTGTAAGAAGGTATGAATATGGGAGAGAGAGAAAATTAGATATATAGAGGGTTAGAGAGAAAATTTGATATATAGAGGGATAGATAGATAGAGAGAGAGAGAGAGAGAGAGAGAGTGAAAGAGAGAGAGTGATAACCCACAAACACTGGACATTGTTATTGTGTTCCACTGTTCACATTTGAGTTCGAAATTCCGGTTTAAACTAAAAGCTATACCCTTGCATGTTTAGATTCACATTTTTCATATCACTTACTTGTCACACACACACACACGCGCACACACGCACACACGCACACACACACACACACACACACACACACACACACACACACACACACACACACACACACACACACACACACACACACACACACACACACACACACACACACACACACACACACACACACATTTTCCACAATGGAGATACAACTGGCAAACATCACACACCTCTTGTTCCTTCTAAACAATGACTGAAACCATGGCACAAAGATGATAAAAGTGTTCTATTGGAGCGCATTTACCATTTAAATTAGTTCTTTCACAGGCTAGTGAAGAAAGGCAAAGTAGTAAACCCATGAGTCTATTGTCAATTAAAAGGTCTCCAAACACAAGCACCTAATTATCCCAGCATTTCTGTAAACCGGTTACAGACTAGTTTTGAAAATGTGAAGGTGTGCTGTCATCAGTAGTACCTGAGGTGCAGGAGAAACCCACACAGACCAGGATGCTGGCCAATGTGGACCATGTATGTCTCTCTCTCTCTCTCTCTCTCTCTCTCTCTCTCTCTCTCTCTCTCTCTCTCTCTCTCTCTCTCTCTCTCTCTCTCTCTCTCTCTCTCTCTCTCTCTCTCTCTCTCTCTCTCTCTTGATTGAATAACCCCTTAGGCAGCAATCAACAGAAAGCTGACCTTTCAGGTGCACAGTTACAAATCAAGTACAAGTACAGAGAATCACAATTGGGTTCTGGGAAGTTGAGAGGGTGGAATATGCCATCAAACGGAAGAGGAAGTATGCCCACACTTGTTAGACAGTCTGAGAAACATGGCAGGCCATTGACGCCTGATAGCATACAATACGTTTTCTGTTAGGAACAGGAGAGTCATGTGGTTACTCTCTAACTCTGCTTTACGTAGTCTGTATTTAATGGCAGAACAGGACAGGAAACGTGCTAATTTGTAAGATGTACTGTGAGACTAAAAAGAAAATGACTGTAACTAATAGTTGTGAATGGATTTTCAGTGAACAGGTGAAATCGTTAGAGGTAGCAGACTTGAGTCTATTCAATCGCCATTCGGTTTGGTTCTGTTCTCCTGACAGCTCTTCGGTACGATCAGTGCTGTGTCCTGCTTTGTAATACACAAACTAAGTGCTCCATGTCCTTGAACCTGAATGAAAAGGAAAAGAAAAAGACAGAGACTCTGGTTGAGAACACACAGGATGTGAGTGAGACAGGAGAGTGGGGTTACCACGGCCAATGACATTACTATTAGAGTTTTGCCTGACAACTCAATCAATGAATTAATCAGTACTACGCTCGCATAATTGCCCGTCTGTGTTGCCACTTAGCGCGTCATGAAGCTAAATGGGAGACACCACTGTTTCCATGGCAACTCGCTCGCCCACCCCTAAGCTGAAAAATCAACCCCTGCCACATTTTGTCAAACCGTTGCTACTGTTCGATCAAAAGCCACCTTATGTATTTAATCTACAAACATATATATTTTATGCTATAGTATATATATGTAGTATGTATTCATTATATTTAAGTATATATGTATTTCTTATGTACTTTCACAAATTTTACTGTTGACCATGTGGCTACAAAAAGTCTATATGGTATATATGTTTGTCTGTATCCTAAGAGCACATCCACCTGGACATCCTCTGATTGGATGGTGGATAGAAACTGGACAATGGCTTCAAGACGGTTTTGAGAGGGTCGGGGCCTCTCCACAGAGATTTAGTAAGAGCTGGTCTTCGAGGGAGTCTGTAATGAGCTGGAGACAGACCGTTGGAAGCAGGTGTTCACTGTGACGTCATTGTCGAGGGTACTTTTTAGTTGCATTTTGTTCAAACGTCAATCCATTTGATGTTCTACGGCACGCATCCATCACGTTAAAAACGATATTCCGTAACAAAATAAAAAATAACCACGGTTGGCTGTTTTTGTTGGTCAGTTGTGGACAAGCTTTCTCGAGCATTACCTTTCCTTAATAACGACTGTGTCACTCTGTCTGAGATGAGCTTTCAGTATCACGACAGGGTGTTTTGTGACACACTCGTCTGCCCACCCCTGTAAATGTTTAGCTGCTTGGGCACCGGCTGGGTCTCTAATGTACACACTGACAGATCGATGCCCTGAGGAGAGAGTGCTGAGACAAACAGGGTTACTTACTCACCATTGGACAGCTGTGCCAGGGTGTGTTCGGACGCGTGTTTGTGTGTGTTAGAGAGAGTGTGGCTGTGTGTTTTTGTGAGACAGAGAGAGTGTTTGGGTCTGTGTGTGTGTGTGTGTGTGTGTGTGTGTGTGTGTGTGTGTCTGTGTCTGTGTTTGTCTGTGTGTGTGTTTGCCTAACAATCCCACCTGCAGACCTACCTCACAGACTGACTCACAAGACTAAAGTTAGAAATTACTGTCACGTGCATGAGCGTGTGAGCATGTGTATGTAAGCCCGCGCCTGCTGGTCCAAACATGACTGTGTCTGGTTAGAGAACAGAAAATAGATGGTTCTAGATGGTGGTTCTCAGTGACATAGTGGAGGCATACTGAGAACATGAATATGCTGGGAACATACTGTATGTACATCACATGACGAAGCAACATTTCCTCTTGGCCTTCAGCTGGGAACAAGCCCGGACATGAACCTATTCAACGGCTACACATCTATCTCACTTAGAGCACCTTTCTCTGCGTCTCCGAAGTGCTTCACATTCCTTAAGGATTGCTTTTCTTATTGGACTCGTTGTTCATTCCTCTTCATGTTGTGGGGCCAATGTGAGCATTCATTGTTCAAGGCCACTAGCAGATAACACAAAATGTTGTTGAGATGTTTTTGTTTCTGTCTGGTGTAGTGAGGTGGGCGCCATCTATCTTACCTGGGATCCTGGAGAAAAAGATTAGATTGTCATCAATATCAACACACACTGTTTGACAAGCCAAGTATTAAGATATTTTTGTAGAGCCCTTCAAAGAGGGATTTATCAACCTCCCTTGCCTTCCTTATTTTAGCAACTAATTGAAATTCTGTGGAAGTAGCAGGAATAGACAATAATTGCTCTAAGATATTTTGACTGCAGCTGATTGAAAGCCCAACCACTAAAAAGCTGTCCCAGAGTAGACCGCTGTTCACTTCCATTAAGAGCACATTTTTTGCCGATTGTATTTTTATCCCCCTGGCCTGGCCAGATCTGTTAGGAGCAGTGCGGTCCCTGGATGATACTGAAAGACAGAATAATGTACCGCTGTTTAAGTCATGGTGATAAAAGGCCCCACTTTGTCCAATACCAAAAAGACATGCTGAGTTCACTGATGTTTGCATCTCATTGTGCCACAGAAACAATAGCTTTGACTGTGGTAAACACACCCCAAGATGCACAGTATATGAAACTGAACATAAGTTAAAAATGATTCTGCATCTGAGATGACACATTCAACAACTTGAAATGACTGTCGAATTTATCCAACAAAGGGATTCAAGCAATATAGTATTTTTTATTTCCTTAAAATGTGTATCAATTCAACAGTACCAGGACTATCTGGTGAGAGTGGTGTTGAGTTGCACATGCACAGTGCATGCCACATGCACAACCCCTTTTTGTCATATGTCATTTGTTTCAAGAGATAAGCTGTGTTCTTGCAATCCTAGCCAGGCAGTTTTTAAGCGCTCAATGGCACAGGAAATAATTTGACGCTGACATAAACTATTACTTTAAGCCTGCCACATGGGCCCCTCTAGGTCAGACCCAAGTCCAGGAAAACTTCACGTGTAGCTTCATGCAAGAAGCATTAACGTTGGCGACCTTCCAGATTCCATGCAACAATGCAATGCATTTTTTTTTCTTATTTTTTTGTTTTACTATTTTATACTAAGCATGCGAAAGATCACAGCACACTAATACTTTTCCTGCCCAGTTATTTTGAGTGAGAGTTCACTGGTCCAGCATTTTTCTGTGCAATCTGATACATAGCTCTAGGCTTTTTGAGATGTTGTGCCTGAAGTCTAACCGAGACTCGACTTTCTTGGTGTTGTAGGGCCACATTCTTAGTCGAGTGACAAGTCATCGAAACTGTGACTCGAGTGGGACTCGAGTGTAAGTCACATGACATGAGTCCACACCTCTGATATTTGCTGTGATTGAGTGGGGCGTCTACGTTTTGTGCCCCCCCCCCCCCCTTGTTCCCGTCAATGACACGTATTTAAACAACGGAGACCTGTCCACTGTTTCTTTCTCCCTTTTGTTTTATCTGCCTTGCTTTTTTCACACGTGCGGTTCAAACGAGGCGACTGCCTGAGGTCACTGAGATCACACCTATGGCCGACGTGCTGTCTCAATCCCAGCGCCATGAGCCTTTGAGGACACGGCCTTCCCTCCTTCCCACGGCTACAGTGATGTCACGGCGAGGCAAAGCGGAGGCCATGCCTCGCGGCGGTCGTGTTTCTCCAGTCCAGACGCGTTAACTCCACCGTCTGACATTCTGGATATGTAAGCTTAGAGAACAAAAGGTTCTTTGATTAACCAAGAATAGCCTCATGATGCATATGGATCTTCTTTCTACTCTGGCTCCTCTGGGGGCCGTCGCACATTTTCACAGGTTTCAGGTTTAAATAATGAGGAACATTGAAAGAACAAACATCATGGACGTCACCATCCAAAGTCCTGGCCTAGAACAAAGCAACATGGGCTGAGGGGGAACAGACAAGCTATTGTCACACTGGTGCAGCGGCAGCCCACTCTCTGGCATTCACATGGGCTCTCCACGTCCCACAGTCTGAACGGGTCGCCAGCGAGCTACGGTTGCTCTCGCGGCCCTCCATTGTGCCGTTGGCCAGTGTTAGGAGCTGAGGCAAGAGGGTGAGTCAGGGATTCGACACAATCATGCAAGCCGTGAGTGGCATACAGCGGCAGAGCGTTAAGGGCCAGCACCTTTTCTGTCTCCTGTGGGTGGAGGAGTTAAGCAGGAGGGCGACGGAGGAGAGAGTCCGAAGGGAGGGGCAGGAAATCAGTGTGAGAAATGACGCAAAGACCGCACTGAGGTTGGCTTCCGCCGTGTACAGGGTGTCGCTAATAGACTGGGCAGGGAGAATGACGGAGGCACGAGGCACAAGGCCAAAGCAACGGTCTGACAGCGGTGCCTATGTGTGTGCATTTGTGAAACCCATGTGAAAATGTGGTCGCAAAAAGGTCACACATTTTTTACCATAGGTTTCATAGATATTTTGAATGAAGAATGCGTATTGGTAAATGAAGCAAATTAATGTATTTGCCCGATGCCAAATTGTGATGCACATATATATATATATATATATTTATTTTTATTTTTTTGTTTTAGAGTGAGCATGTTAAAACACAATGTGTGCTCCATTAGGCAACCCACTTCCTCTTACACATAACATTCCACTTGTATGGATTTGCCCTGTGTGTTGTCCATGGCTCTGTGTAGGTGGCACACAGGAGCTCTCCAGCTGCAGCACACTGAGCACAGTCGGAGTGGGCGAGAGATCACACTTTACTTTCCTACAGGAAAGGGATGGCTGTCTAAGCACTGGGCTTCCTGTTAAAACAGCCTCTGCGTCCTGCCCAGCTGCAGTAATGAGCTGTGAACTTCTACAGCACAGCCACACTGGACTCGAGTCTTCACCAGAAGAAACACATTTGGACCGCTCACCGGTGGTCAATAAATAAAATCTATGATCTACATTGTTTAAGTATGATTTTAATTTTTAAGAATTTTTTATTTACCTTGAACCTGTGGAAACAGAACTATTGCGGTTATACAGGATAATGTTCAGAAGTGTTAATTAGGATACATTTTTATTTCATTTATATACTGCAATTATACTATTGGATTTAGGCTATCAATCACACACTCTCTCCCGGGGGCCATGTTTACCCTCTGACCAATGGGTGGAGGGGACTGGAGCACTCCTCCTGAACAACAGGAAACAGAGATTGTTGGGTGGGATGGGTGTTGTGGTTCAGCTCCATTGTCTCTGCTTTCCCAAAAGCAGGTGCACCTGACGCACTAACAAGACAAACAGTCCATGTTTTTGCTTCAGCATATTTTTTTTCTGTCAATTGGAAATGATCGTGCTCATAGGAAAGGTTGGGCTGTATATTCATTTCAGACAAAAGATGTGGTGGCTTCTTTTAAAACATTTTTGGGCCGTGAACATACCAAAATAACAGAAAGTCTGAAGAAAAAAACAGTTTAGGGTCTATAAATAGCGAGGAAAAAATCAAGTCAGTTGGAGCTGTGACTAATCCAAATTACTTTTGTCAAGGCTAGTTACTACATTCATATGCCAAAGTAAGCACTTCAGATGACTTTTAATCAACAGTAGTGCTGTGTGCTTTCATTTTATTCAGGTTGTCTGATACGGAAGTCACGGATGTTTCTTTCACCTTGTGTCAAGAAACATATCCGGTGCAAGTAGTTCGATGGCAACAGAAGTTTACTACATATCTGTTCCTGTCTAGTAATGGAGTAATGTACATACAAACATCTAACAAAACATTAGCTCTGATCAAGTTTGACTGAGCTAGTGTAATGGTGAAATGGTGAAATCTATCCGAATAATTCAGAGTTAAAGAATACTTAGAACTGCTCGAGTAAAGGTTAGCACAGGGGTTTATTGGTTCTGGGCCCAGACCATGGACATTTCACCACACATGAACTGAGTTTCGAATATTCATGATCACATGTCGAGTTACATAGATGTGGTCTCCCATATGAAATGAATGACGATAACCAATCATGCTAGTGTTTGCATTAAAACACTGGAGACTAAAAAGAAGTATCGACCAAGAACTCAAAGATACAGCATGAGCAGAGGTCAGTACATGAGACCTATTGTCACTGTCTTCCTGAAGTCTTGTTGATTGAAACAGTCTAAACCTGATGAACTCTTGTTTGAGCGCCTTATGACTCAAGACTTACAGCACATCCCCAGTGGTCTCGCTCACATCGATGGTAATCCTAAAAGATGGTACTGCTAATGACCTGTTTTCACTTATTTCCTCAGGCTGCATAGATTTACAGCCATGAGAAGCTTCTCAGCCATTTTACAGTTATATGTGAGATATAACTGCACAGCTTGGACAGTGTGAGAGGACTTGGATGTGGCACTATTCGTTTCAGAGAGCATGATAGAGAGTGGGAGAGAGAGGGAGAGAGAGAGAGAGAGAGAGAGAGAGAGAGAGAGAGAGAGAGAGAGAGAGAGAGAGAGAGAGAGAGAGAGAGAGAGAGAGAGAGAGAGAGAGAAGTGTGAAAAGTGAAATGCCGTGATAGATGATCGGAACAAATGAGAGTGCATGTGGAGAAAGGGAGGAGGATATGTGATTTCAATGTGAATTTGCTCACCACGTGTTAACCCTGGTTAATTATCCCTACAGGCAATGGCAAGTTTCTAATTCTGAGGCACCTGCCTATTACCAGCTGATCACCAAAATTGTTTTACACTGAATATACATGGGTACACAACACAAACACACACACACTCACACACATCCTTTTACACATCAATGACAAAAATATTTAATAAAAATGTCAAAACAGAGATATGCAAATATTTCCAATGCAAAGAGTGAAGCTTGCTGTTTTCCTTTTCCTCCTTAGATGTATGTGTGCACAGCTATTCTCTTGGTAACATAGACAGACAGAATTTGTGTGAAAGTTACACTAAAAAGGGATTACAAAAATGGTCTGCTCTCATGAAAGTCTAGGTTGGTACACTTAATAAAAACCTCATAAAAACCTTGATGTTGTGCTATTAGTAGTCAGTGGCGCATCGACTAAATGTAGTCTGGCTTGGATTGACAGAGACCCACCATTGATAGCGAATACAACATGCAGACTCTGAGAGGGAGAGACAGGGTGAATTCAGGATAGAGTCTCATGCTCTTAAGTCCTTCATGGTCCATTAGTTGCTCTTCGTGTTCAAAAGCTTTTTAGTGGGGGCTTTAATTTAGCAGCAGTGCTCTTTTCCACATCAAGTTCAGCTTAATCCAGCTTCTCAGTCAGGCAGCATTGCTCCTGCTCCTGCACTGATTCATATAATCATTACCTTACACTACATTACATTAAAATAATTTAGCAGACGCTTTTATCCAAAGCAACTTGCAAAAAATAGTGCTATCAATCAGTCAAATGTCACTCTCAACCATCGGCAAAATTTTTTATTTCAAAGGTGGGGGACACACACCTAGTACAGTTTCCATTTCTCTGGTTTGTTTAGATGTAAAGTTATACTGCCTTCTTAAAAGGTGTGTGTGTGTGAGGGGGGGGGGGGGGGTGTCTGCCCCCAAATTACGCCCCTGCTCTTAACTCTATAGCTAGCATTTACTTCAGAAATTTGTTGATTTCTCTATATTTAACTTTTGTCAGAGTATTAAATGAATGAATTAATGCATACAATTCGTGTCTGCGTGTGTGTACATAAATCTGTGTGTGTGAGTGTGTACGTGGATGTCCATGTGTGCAGCAGACCCAACTTGAAACCTGTTGTAGGGATATCTCTGAATCTACACTACCCTAAGGATATCAGCCTCAGTCTTTTACCTGAGTGCATCCTAAACAGACTCCATAAAGTTAACCATGTGGTCTGGCTGCAACAACTAATATAAGTTACTTATTGGTAGCTGAAATGAAGGCAGCATACCCAACAGTAAGCTTTAGAATGGGTTAAGCATAGCGATGAATGAGTGTGTTCCACTTGGTGGAATATTTGAATTTCTTTAGAGGAGCCATCTGGGTTACTAAGATACAGAAGGTTCTCTGTGAATAAAAGATCCACCCTCCCTCCTTCTTAGTGAATCTGTGGCTTAAACCTGCTCCATGGATATTCTAATGGTGTCTCTCAATAGCAAAAGATCTTTTTCAAATTTTTGCACACATCTAGCTTTTTAAGATATCTGGGGTGTCGGACTCAACACACATACATCTTAGATCACTTGATTCACTTGCTGTTTTATGTGAAGTTAAGTCAAACTAAAACTTGAATTTGGTGCCTTTAAGACATTACATGCGGACAGAAGTCAATTAAATGAAGTCAACCAGAACTGGGACTATTCAGGAACCGGAATGGCTGAAAATCACCTTCCACCTCATGCATGTGCGTGAGTAAGCCCTTAGTGCGTATAGAATAGAATAGAATAGAATAGAACAGAACAGAACAGAACAGAACAGAACAGAACAAAACAGAACAGAACAGAATAGAATAGAATAGAATAGAATAGAATAGAATAGAACTTTATTGCTCCACCAAGGAAGGAACATTTTCATTCAATCAATGACATCAATCACATGAATGTACATCCCATTCAAACCAAGCTACCTAAGGTCACAACATTACAATGAGACAGATCATCACAGCAGTCATGGGAAGAAGTTGATACAAATGATCAAATCCACAGCCTACAGCTCCCATAATAGAGTCAGGTCAGTGTTGTTTGTTGATCAAATTAATTGCACTAGGTACAAAGGATTTTGTTGGTTTGCCAGTGGTGCTCTATAGCATTTTCCTGAGGGCAATATCTCCAATACATTATGAAGGAATGTTCAGTCTCACTGAAACTAGACAGATAGTTTGTGTACAGATCTAATGATATTTGCTGACCACCCTGGCAAGGTTATTTGTATTTGCCCCAGTACCAGACCGTGCTGTTGAATATAAGAACGCTCTCTGTCAGGCAGATTTTAGCTCTCTACAGAGCATTCTGACTGACATCAAAGCCCGTCAGTTTCCCAATTAGAAATCTCTAGAAACGTTCTTACGAATAAAAACGTCTGTAAAAACGTTCAGCACTCAAAATGTGAACCATGAGCATGGTGCTGTGCTGCTGTGCTCCTCTCCTGTGTCTCTAAGTGGTACCCAGCCACTGGCTCAGACGGTCTTAGGCTGTGCAGAATATTAATGCCCCCCGTGGGGAGACTGAGATAGGGAGAGGGAACTAGAGAGGGGAATCACACAGGACGAGAACGAGATGCGTGGACGGACGCGTTTCGAAAGAGCAAATCAAATAGAGGACGGTGAAGACATCGAAAGAAGGGAAGGGAAGCAAAAGGGAAGAATTGAGATGGACAAACAGAGAGCGATAGAAAAAAACAGCTCAGGGAAGAGAGAGAGAGAGAGAGAAGGACCGGAAAGGAAACAAAACGTGATGTGGTTAATAAAGAAAGAGGGAACAAAACATGATTATTTCAGACCACATACATACAAGTAAAATGTCATCCGATGTGCATTGCACGCAGTCGACTGCTGTAATGCTCTCAGTCATCCAGACTCTTGAAATAGAGTGCAGAGTTTATTTCTGAGCGGAGGATGAAAGGAAATGCGTCAGAAAGAGTGGTCTGGCTGAGATAAAGAGAGAGGTGGTGGGCAGGGGAAGTGTAACAAAAGAACGCTCCCTTCAAATGGCATACCGAGAGAAAACCGGAACAGACATCATCTCACATTTATCAAGGTCACTCCCAGGACGCGGAACGGTGTGCCGTATAGTAACAAGTTATTACGGTCCAGCTGTGTGTTTGACAGAAGAACACACTAACCAATCTCGCAAAGCATTTGCAGCCAGGTAGATTAAGGACAGCTCGACTTCTTTACATCAACTCATATAATTGACCGACCAAGACAGGCAAATCTATAGCTTGGCGTGCCGACCGTTTTCAGCACTGCATAAAATCCATGGCGTGTCCATGGAATGCAGATAGACACCCCTAGCTTAATATACTGCAGCTGGCTTTGCAGATGAACTGTGATGCACGGCAGCATGTGTTTTTAAAATCCTGGACAATCCACTGTAGATCAGGTCTGTTTCAGTTCTCTACCTTTTGCATTATTGTCATTGACAGATAATAACAAGACTAGTGGATATTGGTCTCTAATAACTCTGTTTTCCTGTATAGGTGACTACCAGTTGTCAATGTATTTCGAAACCCCAAAGAACCCTGCAGTTACATAACGAGGGTTCTCTGCCCAATAATTTGTCCCAGTCTTTTTGACAGTCTTTTCAAGGCCGTTTTGAAATCCAGACATGTGTTAATGAGCTCCCCTTTGAACAGGAAGGACATCAAAGCTGCAACTATTCATGTCCAAGAGGGGACACCGAACAATCTCTGTCTTTATATTTAGATTTGAACTTGATGTAATATGGTACTCGTCTGGTATTATCAGCCACACATTTCAGTCTAACATCCTGTTTCACCGGTAAGGTAAAACAAAATGTAAGCTCCAGTATGTTTAACCACCTCTTGGAAACCTTCTTTGTTAGAAGTGGTGTTTATAAAAGGACTCTCACCTCAAATGTATTCACCCCAGCTTTGAATGCAGGTGAAACGTTGTCAACCAAAGTTCTCTTTTGCTTTCAAAAAATAATTTTGCTGGAACGAGTTGCCATAGGTACAGTAAGCTGTAAACCACATTGCCACGCATTGGTTTTTTATTACGCACATGACTGATTTGGTCTGGTTCCTCTGCGGTCTCCATGGTAACGTTGACAGACGTGCTTGAATGCTGTGATATTTTACCGTGCTGCTGACGACTCCCACCTTCCCCTGCAAACTCCTGGCTAAGAGCTGAGTCATGGCCAGCAGCATGTCAGCTAGCTTTTCTTAAAGGGGGCCTGCAGTCTAGAAGTTGGAAGCAATGCTAAAAATTACACCTACTTCAGAATGGTATTCAGTCGAAGTCCGCTTAAATTACATAGAATTAGGGAGAATGTCTCAGCTTGAAAACTTGTCTTCTACTCAGACGTTATAGTAGCAGCCATCAGCATCATCAAACGGTTGGTGATGATGACACAGCGCTAGGGCGGGGAGTAGAAGGCCAGCACACAGGCACTTCCCACTCTGCAGCAGGCCTGCCACTAACTATCACACAACACGCAGCCCAACAGTCATCCCGTCAAAGCAACACTAACCACCCCTGCCCCATGTGGCAGCTTCTTGACACCTTCGGTTGAAACGCTCTGTGCACTCGCACACACTTGCACAAGGACAAACATACAAACAGCCAATTCCACTTTTGTAAAGACATTTATCAGCCATAGACGCTACCCCTCTCTCTCTCTCTCTCTCTCTCTCTCTCTCTTTCACACGTTTAAAAACAAAAACACACCCAAAACACTCCTCTGACCTTTCATTTGAACGGAGTGACATAATCATGGTCCAAGAGAGACTCCTCTTGGGGAGAACACATAAAGATTACACCAAGCCCCCCATTCGCCCAAGTGTGTGTCTGCAAAAGGTTACTCTAATTTCTACCACTCTTGTGTCCCCTCCACTTTACTTTTACACTGCCCTCTCCTCCCATTTCTTTTTAGAGCCATTAATCTAAAGCAAACTTTTCTGTTGACCAACGTTACATTGTCCCGACAGCTTGCTTTATCAAGCTGTGTGTGATTTCTTTTTTGCCTCGTCATGGTGTGTATCCTGCACAGTGTGTTTTGTGCCATATTAGTCAATATGGTGCTGGTGCATTTGACGGTTAATCAGAATTCTCCCTCACAATATGATGTGTCCAGCTGCCTCAATATTGATCCTCCTTTGCCCTTTCCTTAGCCAGGGATTTTTTAAAACAAGAGAGTGAACTCACTCCTCCTGTGAAAACAGAAGTCCAATAATCATTCTGTGTGTTGCCTAGCCAGCTGGTCTTTGTGCTTTTCTTAAAACTAGCATAATGAGAAGTGCAGAGAAGACAGACATGGCAAATAAAAAATAAATAATAATAAATACAAACATGAACGGGTTCAGATTTAGTTTCTTGTTGCGTCTCTTTAATGAAGCTACCTTTCATAAATGCATATAACAGAAACCCATGTGGTAAAAAATCATATTAGGATAAACAAAAACACAATACATTCTTTTTACTGATGTAACAAGCAGCAGCAAGTGGCTATGACTAAGCAAGACAGGCTGCAGGAGATTATGCAGTGACACATTGTGACAAAGTCATAGGCACATTTCAATGCAGGGTGCTGAGAACACAGCATCCCCTTTTTCTCTGGCAGACTAACTGATTACCATATTTAAATTCAGATAGCCCCGATGACTCAGAGCCCGCCGGAAGTTTATGGACAATGCTCTCTTCAAGCAGAATAATGACCGTTCATTAATTAACTGAACATCCGCTCTTTTCCAAATGATTTGTCGTGCACGTAGAAAGATGTTTTTCACGCCTTACATATCGCTTCTCATCTCTCATCAAGTTCAATAGCCAATCTACCACCGTGTAAAGCATTTTTTATTTTATTTTTGTGAAAAACCTTGCTTACAGTTTTGGTGAGATTTGCCGTCGCGTCCTTGGTTGTTGTTTTTGTCAGCCTGTGAAATCTATAAGAGGTGCATCCTTTATGTGTACTGCAGATAGGGATGTTTTCCTGAGGGAGTGGTCATGTTTATGCTCCTCGCTGTAGGTCGCTGGTCGCTTCACATCATTGTTTGCTTTCCCAGCTGTGCTCAGTCAATAGGAATAGGGACCCTCCCCTTCCTCTCCTCTTCTTCCTCTTGGCTTTTATTTTTCAGCACTCTCCCCTCTCTCCCTCTCCCCTCAGTGTTCCAAACATCCCTCGAAAAAAGGCCATTTTGGCCTGAAATAATGACCTCAGCCATTGTTCCCTCGCTAGCGTTGACAAACTGTTGAAATAATGACCCACACAGCATGACGTTTGCCTTTCTCCTTAGCCTGTAAACAAAGATGGTGTGGATGTTCGGATTAAAAAATGGCACAGTGTTATGACAGAACATATTGCTGTTTAATATTTATATTGTACAACATGACTTTTGTTTGATGAAACCAAATGCAGTTTATTATCTAAATCAATCCAAATGGCTTGTGTGTATGAGCCCTTCCCAAGTAGTGATCACGGTTCCAATACACTGTTGTAATGGCTGTGTGGTGTGAGAAATAGTTGACTATGGGAAAGACTATACTGTGTAAAACAGAGCCCAACAGAGCAATAAGGTTTAAGCTGTTAAAAAAATTATGCTGCCTGAGTTTTCGGAGATGGCATTTTAGATGGCAAGCGAGGGAGCGTTTTTACTCTAGTGATGGAAGTGTATTGTAAGTAAACAACATTTTAACCACACTATGAACTACAAACTACCGCACCGCACTATATACCAGTTGGAGTTTTGTAGTTCAAACTTTTCATGTGGTGTGTTTTCCCTGCTACTGTTTAGACACTTAGTCACCAGTCACTTCAACATGACATTCCCTTTTCACCAGGCTTCCCCGCTCTCACCTATAGGGCAGTGATTAGACACATCCGCCCTTGGTGTTTTCTCGGGTTGCAGTTACTGTGTGCGCACACATATACTTGCACATGCACGCCTCCCAAGTACATTTGCATAACAGTCCCACGTGTGCTACAAACTTGTGTGGACAGATGGAGATTATAAAGTAGTGATGACAGGAAAATGTCTGAAACGTTCTCTGTCAACCACATTTCCCACATAAGGTCTATTTGATTCACATTGCACCATTCAATGGCTGTATGTAAGACACTTTGCTCGCATGGTCTCTTTCTGTCCACGTTGAAGGAGAACAGGTTTCCAATTCCTTTGGAATCATGCAGCTTGTGAATCAACATGTTCGATGCAGTGATTGAACTCAGGCTCAGTACAACATTTAACCTAATTACCATCTAATAGACTGCTTATAAACTGGCTATTCTGGCTCTGTCTGCCCTAGTATATAGTCATGCTTAGGGGTAGGACTGAACAGACCAACAATGGGTGTGAATTCCTCTGGAGCCACCTGACCCTGGGTTGACTTGGGCATGGATCCTTTGCCACGTAGGTGACGATTCGCCTCCAGGAGGAAGCTCCCTTGATCTCACTCCTCCGTACTGTGGGCGGACCTATCCTCTGGAGCTGGCGCGCAGAAGTGCTCACCCACCTGTAAGTTCCGGGGATCCCGGCGGTGACTCAGCCGCTGGGAACGGGCAAAACATGTTCGCCGCCCAAGCCAACAAGCTCGCGGGCTGTCTCTCACTCCTCCTCTCTTCTCTTTAGTCATAGCTGCGCTCACATTGAGTCAAGAGCTATCCCCGGATTTAACTGGCCTTGGTGGGTGGAGGGTGCCCCCTATGATAAGCAGCTAGTAACAGTACTGCATCTGTGTGCTCCCTCAGCAAAAGCTCACTATTTTGGTAATGGGTCAAGATGAACACGTTGGGAAGGATAATGCTGCATTATCAACAGTTGGCCAGACCTACATCCACAGCTACTTACTGTGGTAAATGCCGTTTGCATGAACCGCATGGCTTGTCAGCAGAGCAAATGGCTGCCCCTGTAATCTACAGATGCATCTATCCACCCCTCCTCCTCCCCTGCTCGGAACCTCTTCTTTGGCAACATATCCTTCTACTATTTGGGGAAGCAATAACCATAAAACTTAGATCTTGTGTGCGATGAGTGTGCAATGATGGGTTCATCCCCAATGTCCCACCCACCTCTGTTGATACAACACATCTCTGAACCATCCAGCCCTATTATATGTACTGTATAACCATCCTCAGCAACCCGGACATCCCTGTTGAATTTGGCTCGGTCAGGGTTAAACGGAAGGATGAGAGGAACCATCTGCAGAGTGTGTGTGTGCATGCAGGGTGGATGTCATCCTTCCCTTTAGGAAGTATATGGGTGGAGGGCCAGAGGAAGTCAGCCAACCATACATTCTGAGAAGGGACTGAACGTCAACACTTGGGGAGTGGTTAGTGATTTTGAAAGCCCTGCAGATTGAGTCTCTCAAAACAAACATCTTATTGGAGGATGTTCATGCACCATTTCCGGCATTTGCATTATGCAATACGTGGTGTCTGGCTGTGTTCTGGACTGGACACCAGCATAAAGGTTTAAAGAATTTCACAGGGCTAAGGGGTGCTGAATGCTCTTAACTCACCCTTGAGGCAGAGTTACTCAATTCTTATACCGGACACTGTGTTGTCATGTGACAATTCCCATCTCTGCCGTGGGGATTGGACACCATTTCATAGGTTAAGCACCTCCTGGTCTACTACTTACACAGCCTTCCCTACACCTTGGCCCTCTATCCGAGGACGGCCCCCCACGCCCTACACCTTGGAGCAAACTATGTTATTGTTTAGATAAGTCATCGGAAGTCACAAGAGAGGAAGAAAATGCAGTGTTGTTTTCCCCCGGTGTTGTTTTCTATTTTTAATCTGAGTGTTATATTTGGACAGATTTGAGGAAGAGGATTGTCCTTATGGGTGGAACTGGAAAACACAGATAAGACCAAGGAACCGTATCTAGGTTATTCCACTGGTCATTTTAGAGCTTCTCTGGCGTGATAAAAGCTGCAAATTCCAGAGTTCACACACAAGTGGGAGACAAGATTATCCCATGATCTTCCACAACAAATGTAAACCCTCTACAAAGAGACTTGAGCCCTGTTAAAACAGTTGAAGAAACAACATTCAGATTATTAACAGTCAAAAAGCTTGCCTAGAGCAGTGTCTTATCTTTTACTTGCTAATCAGACACAAGTACAAAACCGTTGCATGTATTTTCTCAGCCCTGCCCCCAGGAGCCTTTCTCAATAGGAAGACATTATGGCATCAGTTCCTCAGGGAGATCCCAGGTCAACGCAGCATTCCCACACTGATATGTAGCCTGCTAATTGTGGGTGTCAGTCTGTTTCTTGGCTGTGTCAGCTAGTCTTTTGTTACAGCACATAAAAAACAGTGGTCTCTGTTTTCCACCATGTATATCAGCAGGGCCGTTTCCAAAGGGGTCTAGGTGACACTGCAGGTCACCCATTGTCATAGGGAAATGGGATGGGGAGTATGGGAAAAGGAGCAGAGGCTGCTTACATAGTAAAACCTGCTCATACAGATTATTACTGTGAGGCCATATATAGTCGCTGATTGTTCAAGAACTCTTTCGATTTTCTGATCCTGTGGACCAAAGCATCCCAGGGATATTCAATGATGTGCACTATGGGTTAACAGACGTGCTCCAGCCAACATCCCATTACCCCTGGGGGTCATCAGCAGAATTTGGAGGGTTATCCTAAAGGATATGAATGTTTTTGTGTGTGTTCTGTGTCGTTTACAGTGCTGGGAACCGCGGCTTCCTGTCCTGAAGAGGAAACAAAATGGCGGTTTGAGGAACGGTGAGAACAATGCTGTGAAAGTAAGCCCCCACCCATGTCAGGAGAAGAGGGGTCTGTGAATCAGTGAGGAAGCTGTTTTAGCAGAGCACGTCCAAGGGTCCCCAAGCTACACTCCTCACCTAAAATACCTTACCTCCTGTGAACAGGATTTAATGTGCTGAATGCTAAAGTCTTTGTTGTATAAATCGAAAGAAAAAAGAGCAAATTAAAATCAGCCAGATAAAGGGGTTGTTTCAGTTGAGTGTATTTCAATATGAAAGGATCAGGCCAAATAAAAAATACAGTCTAAAAACTAATCCTAATCCGTTTTTCAAAAAGTACAATAGCATCTATTATGCTCTGACAAGGTGACTCTGAAAGGAATTTCCTCCTTGTGCCAAAAGTTTGTCATGTGCATTCTCACGTCTTACAACTCAATTCATTGACGAGAATAGCATGGAAGATGCTAGCGGACACAACTACATCCTTGTTGTAATAACATGGCACAGGGACTGCTTTAAGCCAGGCACCACTATTCTGCATTGTCCATCAAGCTTGGGAAAGTGTCTTCCATATTCTTGTACAATAGACAACTCTCACACAACTCACAACTAAACTTTGCAAGAAACCCTGTCTGTGAATCCAGAATGCAAACTGTTTGTTCCAGAGGCCACTACTAGGGGGTGTGGGGTGGAAAGGGTGTTGTCCCCTCAGTTTTCCACTGGCCACCTCTACAAAAAAAATAAATTAAATTGAAATTAAGAGAGGATTAATGCCTTACATTGAATGTTTAAATCAGATGTGTTTCATAGCAGTGCATGCCCCATCCTGTGAAAGGGCTCTGGATAACTTTTTTTAATTCATGAATGAGCTTTTATAAGTATACCCTGTCAATCAGGTTAATCACTCACCATGCGTCATCACTCATCTCTGAAAGCAGCACATAGCAGCATGTGTGTTCTTTTCCAATCCTTTTCACAGGGATCTACAATAACATGAAATGGGAGGGTTGTTTCCAGCTGAGCACAGCGGGTAATACGTTATCTTTAAAGGGACGCTAATGTAATATATTGAATATTTCTTTGTCTAGCATTGTTTTATCACTCAGAGGAATTGTACCAACATGAAAAAGTGAAATCTGTGCCTTGTGTTGTCAGAGGTGAACTTGAGAAAATGCACATAAACCCTATATGTACAAGCTGTTCTGAATCGCAGTCCTTTGTTAAGTAGAACATTTAAGTCAATCTAATTGACCAATCACGGACTATGGCTAGTCTAAGTAAGGTATGATTATCTACATTATTGGCCCTTTAAATGTATCTATTTGACGGAACTGAGAAATATCGCAATTAGTGGTTGCCTTTCATCGTAAGGGTTTTAAGGTCAGCTATAGAAAAAAAAAACTTGACTGTCATCATGACTCATGAATAACATTATAAATCAAAAACATACTCTGGTAGAGTGGTTGACGTGGTCATTGGATTCCCCATGATTTTCTTCGATGCATATACTCAAGAATAAACAGACCCTCTTTTATCAAGGCTGTAGGGCAAACAGCTGACTGATTCACCTGGGCCTCATACACAGACAACCAAACATTTCACATTCAAAGCATTTTTTCTCACGGCAATTAAAAAAGTCACACCCAAACACCACTGCAGGTATCACATTATTGTCTGCAGTGATGTAATTCCCCATGGTGAGTTGAGCTGAAAGTAGAGCCCAGAAGAATATACTCTTTTCATTTTTATTGCCCCTGATATAATCTGAAACGGGTGCCCTCCTCCGAAATATTGTCTCCGAACAGCCGTCTCAGGGATAATTTAGCTGAAGGAAGGTATATCCCAATTTTCAGGCAGCTTCCGCCGCGGACCTCCAGTGTCCGTTGATTTATTTTCTATTTTTGGTTTGCTGGGTTCGTAGGTCACACATGGGCAGCCATGTCATGGCGCGATTCCTGCCCCAGAATTTCCAACTAGGGGGCTTGAAATGTATAAGAGTACATAGTACTCAATTATAAAATACATTAAAAGCGTGCCCATTAATTACAGTTCATAATACATGATGCACCATACAGTAGTATATTATAATGATTTGCGATGTAGCAATACATTTTTTTGTATACTTTTTGAGTCCACAAGGTTATATTGTAATCTATCTACAGCTGTTGGTATCCACATCCTTTTACTTCTTTTTCTAAAATTATTTTGCTTTACTTTTGAAATAAGTGAAAAATATTTTTTATTTAATAATAAATTGCTAAACTTGACGCATGAGGCGTGTTCATAAATCCTTGAAGGGAAAGTACAGTAGATAGTTGAGTACTTTCCTATATCTTAAATCAATTTGCTGCAAGAATCTGCCATAATTTAAATTACTTCATGCAGTGGACAGTTTCATCATAATTTCTACCCAGGAAAATGTACTGCCCTATGCTCCCAAACAACACAGACATTTCAAATTGGCACGATCTAGTAAGTAAACCATTCTTAGGAACTGGTTACTATTAGGGAGTTTTTGGTATGCTACATTGTTTTACATTAAACAAGAGAAGGGAAACAGTACACAAATCGGTTCCGTACTCCCATACAGTTTCACTTCATTAGACCCATACGCAAGCATTACTCTTCATTGTTCATTCACTTGGGTTTATTAGTGTCCTTGAAGACAATGATGCCGAACGATCCAGTCCATTCACCTATGTGTTTGTTTGCCTGTAGTAAATTTACGCCTTTCCTTTAATCCAACGACACACAGCTCTGCTGCTACAGAATGAGTCACCAGGTCACTGCAGGTATGAAGTGGCGCAAGCGGATCCAGTTGAGCAACCCTGCTATCTATGCAACTTAAATTTCTCAAATCTTTGCTATCATGTTCTCTCTATTGAAAGAAGTATTTCTGCCCCTCTTGCCCCCCTATTTTGTCATTGATTCCTTCTTACTCAAAATTAATTGCTTTGTTTTGCTCGTCCCATAAACTTAGTCCTCTAAATTAAAACCTGTCTATGCTTTAATATGTGTAATTCAGGACTAATGAAAAGACAGTCCTTGTTTTCCATCCAAAGCCTCTCCAGGAGAGTCAGCAGTAGCTTGGTGGGATGATGAAAGCCCAACCACCTCAGTTTCTCTGCCATCAAGAACATTATGAATCACATAATAATAAAATGGACATTGTTCTGAGCTTCCATCTTTGCTGGTCTTAATTGTCTTTCTGACTATGTGTGTATGTGTGCTGTGTGTGCTGTGTGTGTGTGTGTGTGTGTGTGTGTGTGTGTGTGTGTGTGTGTGTGTGTGTGTGTGTGTGTGTGTGTGTGTGTGTGTGTGTGCATGTGTGCACGCGTGTATAACGGCCAGACTGAAAATAGGTATTGTTTTAAGGAGAGGTTGATGGGTACCCAATAAAAATAAATCCAAACTTGTGAATATAGTGTCAGGGTCCCCATCTTTGGAAATTGTACAATCGCAACCTCAAAAGATGTTTTCTGTTTCTGTGCAATGCTCGTTCAGACATTGTTGTACAGTCGATGCTCTTTTTAGCTTGCACCTAACCTTCATGTCCTCTTTGGCACTTCAAATGTGCAATGTTCTTTCGCTGCTCCTTCACCAACACAAAAGACATGTACACCTGTACAAATGCAAGCATGCAGACACACACACACACACAGACACACACACACACACACAGACACACACACACACACACACACACACACACACACACACACACACACACACGGACACAAGGTTTTAAAAACATTCCATCAAAAAGAGGCAAACAGATCTAGAAAGACAGACAATAGCAGCTTTGGTATAGCAATGAACCATGCATATGTCCTCAACAATGGAGTGGGAAGACAGCATAGAGTGTGATGGAACAGTGGGCTGAACGAGGAGCAAAAAGATTAATCTGCAGACAGACAAGTAGGCAGGACGACAGTAGAAGAGGGCGGACAGACTGGCATGTTCTGTTTCTCCTCATGTGGGCCCTTTTTATGTGTGTCCATGGTGCCAAATGCATGCATAACGGAAACATAGGAGGAAGCTGGTCTGAAATACTTATCCAGTGTACTGTAAACGTATTTTAAACGTTGAAGACATTTGATTTAAGGTATACAAGTTGAAGGGATATGTTCAAAGCTTGTAATGAAAAGCGTGAAAAGCACACTCCAGCGGGATTATAGTAGGATAGGTCAAGGTGAACACGATAAAAATGATAATTCTGTATTTTGAACACTTGGACAGACCTACATCCACTCCTACCTAGAGTGGTAGATGTCGTTTGAAGGAATCACATGGCTTGTCAACAGAGGAAATGACCGCCCCTGTTTTTGAGAAAAGCAATCACATTCATCTACAGACACATCTAGCCCACCCCTCCCCCTCCCCAGCATGGGACCTCCTGTTTGGAAGCATATCATTCTACTATGTGGGGGAAGCAATGACCTTAAAATATAGAACATTTAGGTCTTTCATAGTCTGGGGTGACTGACTCTCCCCTTTGAGCGCTCAGAATATGTCATGGGCTCAACTCAACAACAAAATATCCAGAAACGAAAGGGACTATTCGAAACCCCCAATGACATAGCTCTCCACCAACAATTCGTTAAAGCATAAAATATTGGTCTCTATCTTAACTACCTTGGATTGTTGCATAATTGACATTCAATACCGCGTCTTGCGTGCAAAAATGTTTTTATCTACTGAATGTCAATGCTTCAGAATCTGCTTCATTTAAGTTTGCAGTCGTTCATGAACTGTGTCAATTGAGACAAGGTTTGATCACCAAACTTTGTTTACTTTAAATTATGTTTGTCTAAATGTTTACTATATTGTCCATTTCCTGCAGGACCTAACAGCTATTACACAGCACTTGTGGATTTGGCCACATGCTGAGGCTCAGTGGAGCAGACTGTGTTTAACAGACAAGAACTTGATTCATTGTGACTGACACTCCCTCTGTGTCTCTGTAAGGGAGAGCACTGCTTCTCTGCAGGCTGGCCCGGGAGATTGATCCACATTGATCAGTCTGTTTAACAGTAGTACTGAAATCCTACAGTGTGTTTCAATGAAAGAGTTGCATCTTTATCATGGAATGAGAGAGATGCAAGACTTTACGTTTGGGGTTTGGCTGGTGTAGATTTAATAGTACAGAAGCCATTACTACGCTGTGTTGTGGTAAGTATGCCAGGTTACTTTGGTTGGCACTTGGAAGCACTATAAGAGGAAAATAGAGACATGAACAGCTTCGTTATGATTTGTTATATTAATAAATCCGAAAGGCATTTATTACACATACTGAGACCATTCATCGTATAATTGGCAACCAATGTGTCACCTACGCATTAGCTTCCAACTGTAAGATTACTCGATTGTTGTTTGGCACCTCTCTTTCGGTTTCCATGGGAGTTGGATAGGAGATTGAGGTCAAAACACCCAGGAGCTGTAACTACATCTTCTAGACACTGATTCCCGCTGTTCTTGATTTTTTTTCTGTTAGAGTTATTGTCACAGATTGTAGTGTGTGGTGTCAATAAAACGATCACATAAGCCAGTTTGGAGATGTTTGTAAGGGCTTATTTGAGTCCACAAAGAATACAACATTTAAAAAAGAAGCACTGTGTTAATCAATATATTAAAAGAGATAGCATACAACAGCAAATGTGTATTTTGCCTTGAAACAGTGTTGCATCTACTAAGTGATATTTTCAAGTCTTAAAATATTGTTTAACTACTTGGTTTGTAGACAAGCCAGCATGGGACAAATTATTTAAGCTTATTTGAAACCATACTTGGGCATTGCCGCTGCTGTAAACTGTCACTTGGAGAAGCAATTTCTCATGAAAGATCCAAGTACACCGTGTGACGCAAGTGAGATATACACAAACACCTCCGCTCCTGCCCAAGCACCTTGAAGATATATATACTCTAAGTGCATTGAAGAGGAAATTTCTGTGCCCACTCATTCCTACATCTCCTCAAGTCAGCTGTGGTCTTTCCAAATTTCTAATGAGAATGGGAAAGGACAACATGTAGGCTCAGATTTGAATGCTAAGTAGTGTGCAATTTAACCGGGATACAAACAGTGGCAGTTCTGGGCCCATTTGGGGACCTATGCGAGATCACAAACTATTGCTTCTGCTTTCTGCTGCTTGACTATGTAGCTATACTAGGCCTATACAGGTCATCTTAATTAGCAAGTAGTTATCTCATTAATGATGCAATATAGCACCATTAATTTTTTTTTTTTTCATTATGATAGTGTAATAAGAATCATCAGATTCAAAGCTTTTTGTCCACTAGGGGAGTTTGATAAAGAAAATTCACAAAGGTATGATGCTTCACAATACAAAACTTTAATATGTGAATACAAAAATGAAAGATTACAATACACAAAAAAAAACACCCCAAAAGCATGTATTCCAACCCCTTGAGGGTCTTCCTCATTGGTGGGCTTTGGTGCAGAGGAAAGACCCCAAAGCATCTGTTACTCATCAGCATCATGTTGGACAGGTGAAAGTGGAACCCATAGACACCTCTAATGTACAATGGTTACCTACGTATATATTTCTCACAATATTCAAGGAGAGTGGAGGAAAAAACGCAAACTCCATAGCTTATGTTTTGCTGCAGTTTGTCAAGAAAGTTTGGCTGGATTATTGCCAATGTAGCCTATCATCGTTAACGCCAAATGTAGTGTAGCCATTTGTTGCAATACCTACATAACGCTATTATTAACTAGGGGGCAAATTGCGACGGGTACTCGGTTAATGGTGTGTGGATTGCTTCTATGAACGTATCACACAAACATTTCCTGGAACTGTTTCTTGCCTTGAGGCATTTTTCTCCCTCTTTGAAACGGGGCACCATGTCCTCATATAGTTCATACGTCTGCGTTAGCGCATCTGCGAACATTCACGTGAGTTGTGTGCTGAAGTTAGGACAGTAGTTTGCCTACATGCTTCTACAGGTTCACTGAAGGGCAGTGTTGGCCAAACGTCCTGATGCGTTCCCACCAACGCACTTCACCTCGGCCACACGAGAGAAAGAGAGTAAGAACGGGGAGCCACACCCATTTGGGTAGCTCCTTGTTGACAGCAAGTTTGGTTGGCAGAAACAACCAGACTTCTGAATTGGAAGTCATGGCCCTCCCCCCTCACAGGGACGTGGCCATGGTTGGACATTTGGAAGCTTTGAGCTTGGCCCCTGAAAGGTCTCAGTTGAGTATGGAGGGATTGCCTCCTACTGTGATTGCCACTATTCAAAGGGCTAGGGTGCCTTCCACTAGATCTTTACACAATCTTAAGTTCATGCGTTTGACTCCTGGTGCCAGCAGGACATCAAACCATTTGAATGCTCTATTGCAGTAATTTTAACTTTTCTGCAAGAGCTTTTGATCAGGGTTTATCTTTCTCTTCAATTAAGGTCTATTTGGCAGCAATCGCAATGTGTTAATGGTGGCACAGTGGGAGTGCAGCCTCTAGCTAGCCGTTTTCCAAGGGAGTAGGCTGTCTCCGGCCTCTGTCTGAACCTTCGGTTCCCTTTTGGGACCTTCCGTTGGTCTGGGAGGCATTATGTGATGCACCCTTTGAATCTCTGGATCTGGCAGACTGGAAGTGTTTGTCTTACAAAACTGCTCTGCTACTTGCATTTGTTTCTGTCAAGCAGTTAGGGGTGCTTCATGCACTTTTGGTTCATTCCTCTTGTATTACATATGTATGTAATGCAACGTATGAGATCTTCAAGCGAATGGCATGCGAGGATGCTGTCCCATATGTGGGTTTTGTCTCACGCCATCTCTCTCAGAGAACCGTGGTTACAATGTAACACATTGCTTTTTTTTTTTTTTTTAATATACCAGGTAGTATTGTCATGAGGATAGGGGCACCCAGCCATTCTGCACTGCACACATTTAGACATGAACGTTGTGCAAAAGTGTGCACACTGTTGTCTATGCGCACAGAGCACCTGCGTGAGCCCAGGATCTTCTACGAGCAAGTCACAAAATGTTTGCCAAGCAATCATTCGGGTAGAACTTATGAGCATTGTTAAATTATCTTTAGAGATAAGTGTTTGATCTCGAGTACAGTCACACATTGTCACAGACAAACACACACACACACACGCAAGGTTAGGCAATTAAATAAATTGGAGGAGCTTGATATACAGTATGTGCTTGTCAAGGTAGCACTTAGTGGTTTGGACTGCATGTGGTGCTGTACTTTGGGGCACAGTATGGGGCAGACAGGGAGTCACAGCAGCTAACATCGATACTCCTGGCTAGGTCATGAACACAAACTCACCAGAGAGAGCTTCACATGAGAAGTCAGTGGAAAAAGCACTGCAAACCAGACAAGGGATCTATGCATATTAATTCCCAAATTAAAGCAGTTTATACTGAGATTGACAAGCTTTAGTTCATTTTTATATTTCGCAAGATTGTCAACCTTCCATGAGCTTTAGGTATCTAACCAACACAGACTAAATGTATGTATAGGCCTATCAATAGAGCAGACATGACTTCAGCAGACTTGCTATCAGACATGGTTTCATTAGTAGATTAAATGTTTAATGATGCATTTTTTCATGGATTAAAAAAGGAGATGACACACCACCAAATCCACTTGGTTGCTGGTTCAGCTTTGTCCCATGAGAACCTTCTAGAACAAGTAATGTTAATAAAAAAAAAAATTTCAATTACGATTTCACCTGTTGAATTCCTTGTGGAATATTTTATATAATTTATCTCTATTGATGTTAGATTATCTGTTAAATAGGTCAAATTTATCCTAAAATGAGTTAATCACCATAGATCAAATTATATAGACCTTTTTACCTCTTTAAAAACGAATACATTATTACATTATCTTTCTCCAATAGCATCTATTCAATTGGTTTGTGGGAGGTTTTAAGGCTCTTTACCAGCAGATGCTCTCTAACGCACACAATCAATGCCTTGTGGGGGGGGGGGGGGGGGGGGGGGGGTTGAGAAACTTTTACTTGTCAAATCTAGTAGAAATTCTGGCGGGGGGTGGAGCACCAGGCGGGGCCAATCATGTTTCAAGGGAGTCATGGCCCACTTAACCCCCCCCATTTTCTGGTACAAAGTGTACACATCATGAAGCCTACTGTAAAAGTATGATTATCTTGTTTCTTATCGACACGTTTCCCAAATCTGAATGCTGGTAAGTAACTGCAGTTGAAAGGATCTACCGTGGATTTAAATGTGTGACGTGCCAGCCAGAAGTTAAAAATAAAGATACATATTATGGCAGAACAATATTCACACATCATTCTACATTTTGTCAACATACAATTTTATAGTGTTTGGTTTTACTTACATACAATGTAAGCTTAAATTTCTGTAACAGACTTTCACAGGCCTACTCTAACCAGCGTGACTTCATTTCTGGGATGTCAAAATATTGCCATCTAGTGGCATTCTGGGGTTAAGATATTTTCAATAATCTCATTCTGCATGGTAAGGATATAAAGTTTCAATTATGTACTTAGTGTTGGACCAGTTAGAGAATAATTTGCCATGATTTGTGTCTCGGACAGTCAACAAGTTAAGTTTTTTTTGTTCTTGTTCAATTTTTTTTTATTTATTTTTGTTTTTTTACAGAAAACGAGTGGGTACTTTTTTTTCGTATATATGTAACAACGTGCAATGTGATGCAGCTGATACCGAACAGCCCTTTAATCTAAATATCCACTGCTCTCCTCCAAGCGTGAAAAATAAAATAGCTATGATAAATCGCCAGGGTTATTAAGACAATGTGATCCTCAGTCACAGACACCTAAGCCAATAGGGAAAGTTTAAGTTTAGAGAGGAATTAAAATGTTAGATGCAATTATCAATAAGTTAGCTATAATTTTATCATTACCTATATTAAGTCTTAGTTTTTTATAGAAACCACTTACATAAATATGTCTTCATATTTTAATGTTGATTGGATCATATAGGCAACAATACTGCTCAATCACTAACTTTGAATATCCAGTGCCTTTATATGGCCTAGAAAAATATAACGTACAGTGCATCCGGAAAGTATTCATACCCCTTCACTTTTTCCACATTTTATTATGTTACAGCCTAATTCCAAAATGGATTAAATAAAAAAAAAAGTTCAACATTCTACATACAATTCCGCATAATGACCAGGTGATAAAAGTTTTGTAGAATTTTTAAAGAAGAAGAAGTGTTAGAAATAAAAAAATTTAATATCACATGTACATAAGTATTCACACCCTTTGCTGTGACACGGCCAAACTGAGCAATCGGGGGAGAAGGGCCTTGTTCAGGGAGGTGACCAAGAACCCAATGGTCACTCTGACAGAGCTCCAGAGTTCCTCTGGAGATGGGAGAACCTTCCAGAAGGACAACCATCTCTGCAGCACTCCACCAATCAGGCCTTTATGGTAGAGTGGCCAGATGGAAGCCACTCCTCAGTAAAAGGCACATGACAGCCCGCATGGAGTTTGCCAAAAGGCACCTAAAGGACTCTCAGACCATGAGAAATTCTCTGGTCTGATGAAACCAAGATTGAACTCTTTGGCCTGAATGCCAAGCGTCATGTCTGGAGGAAACCAGGCACTGCTCATCACCTGGCCAATACCATCCCTACAGTGAAGCATGGTGGTGGCAGCATCATGCTGTGGGGGTGTTTTTCAGTGGCAGGAACTGGGAGACTAGTCAGGATCAAGGGAAAGATGAATGCAGCAATGTACAGAGAGATCCTTGATGAAAACCTGCTCCTGAGCGCTCTGGACCTCAGACTGGGGCGAAGGTTCACCTTCCAACAGTTCAACGACCCTAAGCACACAGCCAAGATAACAAAGGAGTGGCTTCAGGACAAGTCTGTGAATGTCCTTGAGTGGCCCAGCCAGAGCCCAGACTTGAACCCGATTGAACATCTTTGGAGAGATCTGAAAATGGCTGTGCACCGACGCTCCCCATCCAACCTTATGGAGCTTGAGACGATCTGCAAAGAAGAATGGGAGAAACTGCCACAAAATAGGTGTGCCAAGCTCGTAGCATCATACTCAAGAAGACTTGCGGCTGTAATTGCTGCCAAAGGTGCTTCAACAAAGTATTGAGTAAAGGGTGTGAATACTTATGTATATTGTAATATTAAATTTTTTTTATTTTTAAATACGTTTGCAACAAATTCAAAAACTTATTCACTTTGTCATTATGCAGTATTGTGTGTAGAATGTTGAATTTTTCCATTTTGGAATTAGGCTGTAACATAATAAAATGTGGAAAAAGTGAAGGGGTATGAATACTTTCCGGATGCACTGTACACTTCTTACGTAAACACAGTATTCTGAAGCATTCTTTAAAAACTGCTTAGACAAGCACAGATAAAATAATGCTAAATTCAACAGTCCATGTAGGAAATAGGCTAAGTTATCAATGATAACTTGAATCTGTACGTTATTATATGACATGATTTTTTACCTCATATGAAAATCACGTTGCACCTTTCATCAGACAATTCTTTCGTAATTTACATTAGGAATGTTTGGACTGGATGTTAAGAAATATTTAAAATGGTACAGAATAACATTCCATCACACCAAAAAACAACAAGTTAGTCTCAGGGTTTACACTTCTTGATTCTCAGTATAGTGGACAATGCATCACTATTTGGAACGTAATCAAATTATTAATCTGGTAGTGTTTGAATGACAATGAAAAGTAGCTAAAACGATTGCATGCACAGGCAAAAGCGTTAGCCTACATTTAAATGAGACAGGGATACTGCACGCAATTTCAGATATTATTTCCCCAGTCTTTGGCCCTATGATATTATTTTGACAGGTAACCGGAGTTTGATGTGTCAAGACGAAAACTGTTACCTGGATATTCGATTGGCTGAGAACGCCAATCCGGGTACCGAGGCTGGAACGAGCCTAAAGGTACCAATATGGCGGAGGTAAGACTGAAAACAAGGAAGAAGCTAGAGATTTACATCGATATTTATAAATTTTGTGAAATATTATTTAATATACTATGTTATCGACTGGATAGATTATGCATTTTTCAATCCATATTTTTCGTTATGTAAGATAATTGTTGGTATTATGCTTGTAAAAAATGCTTAAATATTTTGGTTGATCCATTACTACAAGGCCTCTGCTCTGCGCGTTCGCCCGTCAGCTGCTTTGCTTTACGGCGACTGTGCAAATTGATCCACCAATTTAGCTTTCCGATTGAAAAAAAAATTGCAGATATAAATGTGCATGAATGCATGCTACTTTCTGGTTTATTCCCTGTAATTAAAAATATTTAAATGCCAATCATGACTAACCAAATAACATAGGCCTGTGCACCACGCAAACAATTTGATTAGCGTTATTTAACGTTATGTTTTTCCTAGCACAATTTAAGTTAAGAAATATGCTAGCTTGCGAGCTGTGTGACATTGCACATATCTTTACAAAAACAAAGAAAATGTAAGTTATATTTGGGCTTTATGTTCATCACTCTAACGTTTCTAACGTTACGGTAACATATTCTGTGACTGGTTGCAGCGAAAAACAGAGATGTATTATTTATTTTGATGCTGTCTTCCAACTATATGCTTTTCGCAATAGTAGACGAATGCACGATGATTTTAGGTGTAGTGTTAATAAACGGTAATGACTCAAATTTAGTATCAAAACGTTTTATGCAAGTTTAATTCTAGCTGTTTCATTTATTTGAACAGGCTTCCTTGGGCAGTTCGAGCCCAGGTAAGACACAACTTTATTTGTAACAGACGTTCTAGGTGGTTATCATGTTAAAGTAGTTTCTGCTACCTGCAGTTACTGAGTCCTGCACAAGGTCCAGCTTAGGATACATACATTTTTTGGCAGACAGATGTCCATTTGTAATGCTGCCCTGTTTACAAGATAGTTGTTGTATATAAGATGAGCCAAACAACTTGTATAACAATAATTTTTTACTCCACAGTTGGCTCTTTGTCATCAGAGGACCATGATTTTGACCCAACAGCAGAGATGTTAGTCCATGAGTATGACGACGAGGGGACGCTGGAGGAGGAAGAGTCTTTGGAAGGAGAGAGGAACTTCCGCTCTGAAGTAGCAGATCTGGAGAAGGTAGTTCACAATCATGAATTATTGACATACATTTTTCTATGTAATGGTTACAGAGCAGCACTGTCCTGGCCTGTAATTATGAATCACATTTATTGAGAAGCACCTGTCCAATGAAATGATGATACTCCCACCCCCTGGTAATCGTGACGCCTCTCATCCACTAGGAGGGCAACATGCCTTTAGAGGAGCTGTTGGCCATCTATCGCTATGAGGCTTCTGTTAGCACGGCCGCTGGCTCCAGCATGGACAGCTCCTCCGGAGAACTGGCCGACGAACTACCGGACATGACACTAGACAAGGTAAAGAAAAGTAGCACCATTCACCCAAATATTTATGTAAGAACAATTTTGGAATAATAGTTAATTACTAATAGTAATCACTAGTCCCCCACATTCTTTGATAACAATTGGTGTGATGCTATTTTCTTTTTATAGGAGGAGATAGCTAAAGACCTGTTGTCAGGGGACTATGAAGAGGAAACTCAGTCTTCAGCTGATGATCTTACTCCTTCAGTAACCTCCCATGAGGCCACTGACTTCTTCCCTCGAACACTCAGATGTAAGTCAGTTCCGATCAACACAACGGAGAGGTCAAAGCTATGGTAGATGCTAACTAATTGTCATGTATAGTCTTTGAAAGGGGAATCGGTTGTGTAACAATTTAATTTATTTTGTGTTCTTACATTTACAGCAAATACCATCTATGATGGTGATAAGGAGTACGAGTACGAGGAGGATGGGCCAAGCCCAGAAGACTCCAGAAAAGTAAGGCTTGCATCGTCTTCTAACTTGTAGTGTGAGGAAACCATTCTCATTTTTAGTTGTACTTCATCTCTTGCCTCACTCAACACATTTAGGAAAATAATCTCACTGTTTACCATGTGATAGGAATGTTATAAGTAGCAAGATATTTGAAATATCTCACTGTAAAACTTAACATTTTAAAGGAAATAATGGTGGGGTCAGAGCATCAAGCAGAAGTTCCTACTACTCTGTGTCACTACAACGATGGAGAAAAAAGTAAGTCCATGGTGACAACTAGGGTTGTGAACGTTTTCCATAATATATGTGCAGCGTTTACACATGTACACAGCTCTTTAAAAAACAAAAGTTATACACTTATTTTGGAAATATGGCTGACTGTTAGGATGAATAGAAGAAATCACATGCCATTTTCATAAAATGCATTCTAAATAGCATAGTTTAATGTTATCGTGTCAGTCGTGCCTACATATTATCGCCCATTTCCCATATTGTGCTATAGCCTACGTTTATTAATTCAATTTGATTCTGATAATTAATAGTGTTGTTTAAAATGCATGTGAAAGAGTAGCAAATAATGCAATGAAGTAAGCTCTCTGCGCGAGCAATAGGATATAGGACTTCAACTTCATTTACATGTGTACACATGCACATGTTCACATCCGTAGTGACAACTGCCAGCATGAGCAGGCTATAAACACATTCCCAAAGGGTCTTGCTTTATAGCCTAATCCAGAAAACCGCATGTCACCTAATATTAAGTCAATGTTTTTCTGTTTAGTTTATGAAGATGCTGACCAGTTGCTATGGAGCCCTGGCGTGTTGCAGGAGAGTAAGGTGAGGGGTTTCCTGTCCGAGGTGTCATCATGGATTTCAGATGAAAAGACGGGACGTGACAAACCAGGGTCACACGTGAGGGACAACGAGCAGGTGGCTGCACATTTTTTCTGGTCATTTTCACTCACCTGACCTTGGCTGTGGTTGTAAATCTGCAATTGCTGATTTCTTCAGCATCTGCCACTAACACTGAGATGACAACTTTGTACCTTATTGTATTTGGTCGTTTTCAAAGCTGACCAGTTCTGTTATTATTCAATCCTACAGGCTTTGCATCATCTTTTAAAGTGTAACTACAATACCCATGAAGCACTGGAGAGATATTGCAATAATTTGAAGTCTTCAAAAGGTAAGCACTATATCCATTTAGACTTAATTACTGAAAGGCTATGATTCAGACAGTATTCAAATGTTCAATCCATATTGACTGGCTGGATTTATTTTTGTTTTGACTTAATTTTTTATTTAATTTGTCATTCAACAGAAGAGTCCCCTCCGTGGTCTGAAGATGAATGCAGGAACTTTGAGCATGCATTACAAATTTATGACAAAAACTTCTTTCTTGTACAAAAACACAAGGTAATACGTGATTCCACATCTTAGAGACTACAGTTAGTTAATGGAGGTAGTCCCAAAGGGGTGTAAAACCCAATTGTTATTGTATTCGTTTGTATTGTCACTGTGTTATTGTCTAATGCTGTCGTCCTTCTCCCCAGGTTACAACTCGGACTGTAGCGGAATGTGTGGCCTTTTACTACATGTGGAAGAAGTCTGAGCGCTTTGATTTATTTGTGCAGCAGAATCGGTTTGGGAAAAAGAAATACAGCAGCTATCCCGGTGTAACGTGAGTGCTGTGTGCACACGCCACTCTTTTTTTTGCCCGTCTTAAATGGCTCACACCAGTCCACTGACTATTCAGGGCTGCTCTTAACATCCGCAATGGTGTTGGCTTATGTCGCAGGGACCTGATGGACAGGCTGGTGGACGAGGCCGAGGGACTTGCTGTGGACAGCTCCTCCTCCGTGTGCTCTGGGGGAGGAGGGAGAATGGAGGCCACCACCGAGCATCAGCTTAGCCTGCTCAACTCAATCACCGCCAGTGACCTTACAGGTCAGAGTTATGTTTGGTGTTTTTTCTATTATTCACTGTGGCAGGTCACAAATCCAGAGTATTTACTGATTTAAATGAAAGTGGTTTCATGTGTGTACCATACAGTGATTGTGTTTTCCATTCATTAAATTCTTTCTTGCCCTCATATTTGTTTGCCCTCACACATAATGGTGCCTACCCATTCGCTCTTTGATTGTTTCTTAACTGGCAAATGATCCTCTCTCCACCTCAGCTCTGAGTAACAGTGTTGCCACAGTGTGCAGCCCAGCCGAGGTGAGCTGCCTGGACTCTTACAACTTCCCCCCTCTAGAGAGCCTCCACCGCGGATCTCTGAACCACGAAGAACCCTTGGGCTTCCCTTCCAACGGAGGCGACCCTGACTGCCTCAACATGATGGACGCCGGTTTCTACCACTCTGACCTAGGTCAGCTGGGCGGGGTGTGTGTGGGCAAAGACTGCGAGCGGCCCTCCAAAAGACTCAAGCTGGCGCTGCCGGACTCCTTTATAAGCGATGTTTCTGTGGGGAACCTCGGCGTGGACTTTGAATGCCGGCGGACAGCGACGCACCACCGCATTACCAGCTCCAAGATGACCTCATCGGTTTCAGACTTTGGGAGCTTGACCGGTAGTGGTGAGCCCAACGGGTTTTTAGGAGCACACGCGCGGCACCACACACAGCACACCACGGCACTGCAGTCAGAGTGACCCCCGTGACCCCTTCTCCCCTATCAAAACCACAGCCCTTTGGGTACGCAAGACTTGCCTCACTGGAAAACCTGATTTGTTTAATTATATTATATACTGTACATATATATATGTATATGAATATACTTTTTTCAATTTTGTTTACTATGACATCAGTGATGTCTTTTATCCTATAGAACTAAAATCTTGATTTCACAAGAGTTTATATAGCCTTTATTTTGCGGTGTTGATGTTCAATGTCTGTACAGTGGAGCCCAGAGGCTGCAGTAGGAAAGCTGATTCCAACATGTATATCCTCATATTCAGAACTAGCCTATGTAATCCTGCCATACTATTTAGCTGCCAAAAACACTTGTATCGTTTCTGTCTTGTTCATTACTGTCTGTCTATTTTGAAAGAGGTACTTTTCAGTGTTCACCGGTACTTAGTCCATGTACCTAAGGCAAGAATAGACCCTTGTTCTGTGTTGAAAGCCTACATGTATGAAAACCATCAATGTTTTTTGGCACAGAGGCCATGTACGCTGTAACAAAAAGCACTTAAGTTACTAGGCCTAGCTATGTTGTTTGGTGTTTCTAACATAATTTGTTTGTGTTTTCTCCTGTAGACATGTTTTTTACTTTGTCTGCTTTTTTACTTTCTATTTGTCCAAAGTGACCAAACTGGATGTAATTGCTGATGTCTTTTTCAAGTCTTCTTTTTCACCTTAATTAGTCCCCTCCTTTTCATTTGTTATATTCCTGCCACACGTTGAGCCAAATTATCATGAACAACTGCCTAGGTTTATATAATTTACGCCTTTAGCAATATGAAAGGTCCAAGTAATCGGTTTACCCATCACCATATATAGACTTAACATGACGCCTGGACTGCAAAACTTGCACTTAAATTCAGTTACGGTCACATGCAAAAGGTTCTACTTTATTTATTAAAATTCTAGTAAAAGACACAAATAGATTCTTTTTTTTACTTCTATCAGTACTGGTTATTGCAAGATTGACTCTAAACACAACTGATATATGTCCATGCTTATCAAGTAATTCTGTTGTCATTAGTGTAGGTTAGCAAATTCAATTTGGTCTTGGTTTGTTGTTATATGCAAATTGTCCTTTTCTATTTGTATACTCTTAGAGCATTTTGGTGACATTCAGTTTCCTTTTTCAAAGCTTTTTCTACAAGTACAAAAGCTTATTACCAGTGTTATCTTTGTAATTCTTTTTTTGGGGAGGGTGGGGGGTTTATTTTTCCACTACAATTGGCTAGACACACTATTCAAACGGTTTGTGTCCACAAGAACACCTAATGCTTTTGTTGGATCACATTGACACTCCCACAATAAGTCTAAACAGTTTTCCTCAGTTGACACAGCATTCAAACACTATATTGGACCTTTAGAGATTTGGAACTCCTACGTTAGCTTGTATATTTCAGTCCTGAATGTTAAAACATGTCGCCAGTATTATGGTGTATGTGAATTGTGAAGAGTTAATGCTCCTTTTCTGTTAAATTGTTTGCAGAAGTAGTGTTTACTTAATGTATCTATGCATTATGAGTTTGATTTGTTTGCTTCAGGGGTATGTTATTTGGAATGTTTATGGAATTTCCATAGATCCAATAATTCACTTTTGTGTATGCACAGGCAGGTTTCTTGTATTTAAATGACAGTTGAATTATAAGATCAACAGAGTAAAAAGAAGTAAATCTGTTGCCATAGTTATCATCATAGAAGACAGATTTTTGCCTTTTGCACCCTTTTTCTATTTCATGTAAATATTAGGAAATAGCCTTTAAAATGTGTAACTGACCTCATTCACTTTGAATCTGTGTTGATACAAAGAATTCAGTTTGATTTCTTGTCCAAAGGCAATAATGTGTTGATATTGTATATATGTACAGAGCCCAAGCATATTGTTGATCAACCTTTGGTGTTACCATTTTGGGTGTTTTAATTCCCAGAAACTAACAGACAGCTAAATCATGCATGCAGCTTCTACAGTTACTTTTCTTGAAAATTTATATCAAAAACTGATTTAACTAGGACATATCAACATACTTCTCGAAAAACTGAATATCCACTGCAGGCTTAGGCGGGGGCAAACCAGAGACAACGAGACATGCTAAATAACAAAGCATAGATATCAACATTGCTTTATTATACATCTTGCACCTGGACAGGTTCCTAAATATATTTTTGGAGAAGGAAAATAGTCAAAACATTTAAAAAGCATCTTATAGACCTGCATGAGCCTGCAATGGAAATATGCATATGTTTAAGCGTCTTATTTCACGTCCGCCATTCTTTACCAAGTTTGTTTACTAAAAAATATTTCTCTATACATGATCATCTATTGTATTGTCTAATAAGTGGCTATTGTGTGTGAAGAGGTAACTCTTTAATTCACCTCCACCATACCATGTGCATAATGCAGTAGATACCACAGGCTTTCTAGCTGTGCAGTGATATTTATTTCACCTGTGGTTTGTACATAGACTCAAAATTACTATCTGAATGTAAAGACCTTTGACTAGTAGTAAAGTTAGTACATTTTCCAACCTGTTCTGAATTCTGGCAAATGTGATATTTTATTGATCTCTTTGGACTTTTTTGTGTAAGCGCACTAGAAAACATTTTATATTTTGTATTGTGTCTTGAATTTTAAAAAGAGAATTATTATTGCAGTTATGGTTTAAAAAATAGCCTATGAAGTAATTAAACTCTTTGTGAATAAAAACACACGAAACAAATGTATATCCAGAAATACAGACAATCAAAAGATTTAATACAGAAAAGGTTAAAGAGGAAATCTTTATTGTTTATAAGATTTGTACATAATAACGTTGTTTTTTTTCTTTTGTTTTGCATAATTTTGTATTTTCTGTTGTGCTATTACCTGGTGTACATATCCAGAAATAAAGCTCTGGAAAAATTGCAGGCTCCTAATTATCAAGCACAATTAAAACGTTTTGTGTTTTCCCCAGTGCATCACTGACGGTAACGAGAGTAACGGTAAGGTTCTGATACACAGTTTTGATTGGTTTGAGCGCATCCGTTTCATTGGCTTATCAGAAGAGATAGGCGGGCTCCAAACGCGCTTATTTAACTGGCCTAGTTAATATTTTATGAAGGACTGATCAGAGGCCTTTAAATTAATACACTTCACATAGACACTGATGGAACTTATACATTTAAATGAATGCGCCCTTAGTAATTGAATGACGTATGTTACTGTTTTGTGTTAGAGAAGCAGAATAAAAACGTCTCAGAATGCCAGGTCCCTTTGCGTTCAAGGGATGTCGGAAAATGCGAGGTACCCAGATAATACATTTGCTTAAAGCAAAGGATTTTTTTCTTTTCGACTGTGACGGGGTCATTTGGCAAGGCGAACATGCTATAAACGGTGCAGCAAAGGTTGTCAATTCACTGATCAGAGACGGTAAAAACGTATTTTTTGTTACTAACAACTGCACCCGTCCGCGAGAGAATTATGTCCAGAAGTTCTACCGACTGGGCTTTACGGATGTAATACAGGATCAAATATTCAGTTCTTCTTACTGCTCGGCACTCTACCTGCGAGATGTTGCAAAGGTTCAAGGTCAGGTTTTTGTGATCGGATGCGAGGGGGTACGCAAGGAGCTGAGACAGGCTGGCATCCCTATGGTTGGAGATGAAATTGACGCGCCAGACGCCACCATATACGACTGTGCACTTACCCAAGATGTTAAAGCGGTTCTCGTGGGGCATGATGATAAATTTACTTTTCTTAAATTGGCAAGAGCCTCATGCTATCTGAGGGACCCCGGTTGTCTGTTTATAGCCACTGACAACGACCCCTGGCATCCACTGAGAAATGGCAGGACACTGCCTGGTATGCATAATACTCTGCTGTGTGTTCTATTATTGTCTCCCCCATTATCTGTCTAATATAGTCTATTGATTTACAGTAAGAGACGCAATATGTATCGCAAATTTTAAAACGTATTGACTGAAGAATCCACTTTTGTAAAAAAAATAAAATGGTAGGATAAGGGCCATTTTGCCATAATATGTAGATTATACAACTAGCTTCTTATTTCAAGATCAATACTAGTCTTTTTTAAGTGATTTGAGTCTGCATTTCCACTTAACAGGTTCAGGATCTCTGACTGCAGCCCTGGAAGTGGCCACAGGCCGCAAAGCCACAGTAATCGGGAAACCAAGCCGCTTTATGTTCGAGTGCATCTCCAGTCAGTTCCCTCTAAAGCCTGCCCAGTGTCTTATGGTTGGGGACAGGCTGGAAACAGATATGCTGTTTGGGGCTAACTGTGGCCTGGACACTATGCTCACTCTCACTGGGGTTTCCCAGATGGAGCAGGCAGAAAGATACAGAGACAGCAAGCAACATAAAAACCAAAACTTTGTGCCAGACTATGTGGTTGATACCATCGCTGACTTTTTACCTGCCTTTGATGTGCTTGACTAACTGTCTGACTTTCTAGGACTGACCTTCATGGAGTTAACTATCTGGGCATTCTTTTTTGAAAAAGCACATTCCAAATGAAATCAGTTGAAATACAACCAGTAGTTATAAGTAAATTATTGATCAGAGCAGCTTGTTCAAGAACACAATCTCAAATTAAATTGTTTTCTTAATGTAAATGCCTGGATATGATGGAATCTTTTCATGGAAATACATTGCGCTGTCATTACAAGTACATATAGATTCAATGTTCTTTCAATCGACTGAACAAACAGTAAGTGAAGTGTGTATGTACAGTTCCATCTCTACACATACACTTGTTACAATCAACACAACAGTGACAAGTTCTTTGTAAGTCGTGGTCATAGCATCATTATGTGGAGGTCTTCTTCTGCCATGTTGTGCTCCTTGGAAGTTTCTAGTGATTTGCATTTTATACTGACTCAAGTTAACATAGTTGTGTGGTGTTTGCAATAGTTATAATTACAGAACATCATAATTCCTCATGTTCAAAACTTTACAGCAGCACTGTTTTCTTGTTACTGTTTGTGTGTTTTGCAATGGTATATGCGTTTGAAGGTATTGAACATCAGAAAATTATAACTTTGAAATCATTCTTAACCTGCAAAACTACACTAATAAAATTGTACATGTCGAACAATCTAACTTTCTTTTAAGCACCAAACTGCTCATACAGCCAAAGTAACCAAGCTGTAGTGTTGTAAAGGGCCACAATCCAGAGATACTCCATTTATTCAGTGTTCAAGGTAAGTTTGCTTTATATCTGGACACTTTGTCATTACAAGTGATGAAAAACAAAATGCAACATCAGACAAATAAAACTCTTCCACTATAAATTAAAATGTAATATTAAATAGGAAGAACAAATTGTTTCCAAAAATGTTATTACATCCACCATCAAGAACAAAATAAAGAACTGCAATGGAAGGAAGCTGATTTAAAGTCAGGGTATAGAAATATGTGTTTTGTCCTTAAGATAAAATGCAATTAGTAGTCCCTTTAAATTACAATACAGAACATACAGGCATAAATATCTACACTAATTTTAAAAATAAACTTTTATGTACATCTTCAACTTGAATCATAATTTATTGTGCTGAGATCTTGAGGTGTGGCAGGAGGTCCTTATGTGGAGCAACACAATTAGCCAACAACAGAAACAAATATCCATGGATCAGGACGTTGGTTGTGTTCACAGAATCTTTATGTGTTACTCAGGTCCCCCACGCTGAGAATAAAAAATTATAAATCAGAGTAAGTCATTATTTTGCAACCTCTGAAGTTTGTGGAAACAGGTCTTTCATCAGTCCAATACTTAAAATCTAAAGCAGTGCTTACATAGTGACTTTATCCAAAACACATTTTATAAAAGGCAGTGATTCAGTTCCTCACCTGGATATAGTCCATTTCCTCAACTGTCACAGGCCTTCGGCGGTATCTTTGAGGAAGCTCTTGAACATTGGCCAGGGTGTCTGGTTTACCGGTGAGAAGGGTCACGGGTCCATGTGGTCTTGATAGTGGTGCTGGTGCTGAAGAAGGATGGGGGCTGGACGGGCTCGGTGAAATGTTCACTGCTAGTATTTTCAATGCTTCTTGGACTGCAACAGAAAAGAGAAAAATGTTGATAGAAGAGTTTCATAAATGATTTAAAAGACATGGTTATACCATCAGCATTTAGATAGCAAGAACCATTACCTAGACCATGCTTTAAGTTGTAAGTTGCTTGTCAAGAGGTTAAGAAATATTTCCTGAATTTGGCTATGTAACGAGTACTACAAGTAATTGATTAATTAACATACAATTACCGTTTGGCTTAGGAACATCTTGTCTGTTGGGAAACTTGATAAGTGGAGCATGAGGCCTTACAGCCTGAAATGTAAAGATGTCAGTTAATTTCAAGTCAATTGATAAGCCTTAAAGAGTAACAGGAGGTCTTAAGTTGAACTGGCCGCAGCCTTGATTGGAAAACGCTCATATTGAGTGGCAGCGGTAATCGTGTGTGTGGAGCAGTGGGCTGGCTGGGTGTTCCATTTCCAAACCTTGGTATATTGTAACTCTAAGTCACTCAGTGAAACTATTTACTTTATTAACATATCTATCGGAATAACAATATTACAATTGGCTTAGCTATGATAACTGAAATACATATGGCAACTGTTATCATGGTCCAATTTACGTGTGTTCTTAGTGTAAAATATTTTATGTAAGTAACAAATTTACTAACACTTTTGACATTAGGTTGACTGTAAAAGACTTACACAGACAATATTCGAATGATATATTTAGTTGAAAACGGTTGTACCTGCAGCAAGACTCAACAAGGGCAACAAATAGTCACTACCATGCCTAATAATAATAGAATGAAACAATCGCCTAATTGAACAACCTAGCGAACTTGACAGACATATACTAATTAACATCTTAGACAACTGACAGTAGTGTAGAGGGTAGCTATTGTGCAGCAAATGGCCAATTTAGCAAGCGTACCTGTATCACCCGACCAGCGGCAGCCATTTTGGTGCTGACTTTGCCCCCCATCCCGACCTCAACGGTCTTCTTCCGGGTCAGGCAAAAAATAAATAAAAAAATTCAAAAACTGCAGTTCATTTACATACCAGCAGAGGGCACTTGTCCATGACATTCATTCCATACATTACAACAGCATCCTAGTCAAGTGCAAGGACAAACTGCTTAATCAGAGCATGAAAAAACGGGCATGGTAATAACAATAATTAGATTACATAGGCTAAATATACATTATCAGTACAGTAAATACCACAATCAGCTGTAATTAACGTTAGAGAGATATCGGTTAAAGCTGTCTTACCTTATGAAAATAGCTGACGTCAAGCTTTAACAAACAAAGTGCACAATGGAGTAAAATGATCAAGCCATACCAGCGTTAAACCACGAAGTATGTTAACTTCTAGACGTTTTCATAGAATAAAACAATAATAATGTCTTCATTCAAGTAATAAATTGATCATAGTGGACAAGATTTTACCCATTGAGACTGTCAAAAGCCCTTTATAAAACTTGGTATTCCATTCTAGATAAATGTAATAAGCTTAATTTTGGTAGTATCTCTAAATAAACCACAAATGCCAGTCACTGTCATACGCAGTAGGCTAGGCAGATAACCTACTCTTCGTTTCACTCCGCCTAGAATCAAACCTGGTAGCTTTAGTTGATCACGTGTTTAGTAGTCACTTCCTGGCGGTGAATTTAGTTTGTATCACTATCCAATTACAAAGAAAGATTCCAAAACGACACCCTGTTTCACCAATGAAAATATTTTGTGTCTAGCACTCGCAGATAGTGACCTATCGCCTATCGGATTCGCATGTTTGTTCAACCCTTATTTTTCTATTCGCTGCTTGTGTCATCAACTGGTTTCCAGAAATAAAGAAAGGTAAAAATCGTTTGAAAGTAACGTAAGAATCTAGTGAAATTTTACCGTCACAAATTGTTCAGCTTTAGATTGCTAACGAGACAACAATGCACAATTATACGCGCAAAAGTTCCGTTACGAGCTAGCCACTCACTCGGCCAGCTAGCCCTGACTACTAGAACTGCAAAGCGGAGTTTTTCGACTTTGATAACATAACATGTGACTAATTCCGCTATTTACTTTACAAAATAACCCACTTCTACTTGCAAAAACGTTTAACTTGTTAGCAATGCCACTGAATTTTTTATTCTAGGTAACGATATCGGCTATATTAAATGGAGTCCACGGATAAATTGCAGAATCATGACATTCTTGCCTCCTCGGTTGAGAACGTCGCAGAGAACGGTTGCGAGGCTGCTGACGATTTCTCAAAAGACAGCACGCCGACAGAAATACTAAGGTTATAAATACAGTCCGTGTGTTACAAGTTTTTGAACACCAGATAGTATAATGCAAACTCATAGACCATGAATTCAGTTACTTTGATTGGGAATGTATGGCTTTTTCTCAGGTTCATATTCAATTTTGTAGGAAAGTCAGTCAGACTTAAGTGCAACGGAAAGTTATGTTTAGCCTGCACATTTTCATTTTATTACATATTGATGTATTCAGACTTTGACATGTGGATAGTTTCCTGTGTACATGTTCTACAAGTTGATGAGTGTTTATCTGAACCATTAGGATAAAGGAGCAGATGTCAAATCAGTGTTTTGAAATGAAAGTGAGGCTGCAGGCTGGTAAGCATTAATAATATACAGCAAGCATAGTCAAATACAATCAATTAAATGGGTGCATGCATTTTTTTATATTACTTCATTTTCCAATTGTCTTAACAGGAAACTGTAAAAGGTTATGCAGTGCTTCTGAAGCAGAGAGAGACTTGTGAGTGTTGGCAGTGGGTCAATATAATTTCCTGTGGCATATGCGTTATGTTTCTTTATGTGTGAAATAATGTAACTGTTCTGGTTTTCATCCACAGGCCTGATTATGTTTGTGAGTTGGAGGATGCTAAAAATACACATTTTATCAAGACATTGACGTTGCACAGGTACACAGCAAACCAATTCAGAAAAATACGTTGAACTTAGTATCTATGCGGTGTATGTCCAATTTATGCAGTTGCTCAAATTAAGTCTCAACATGAAAATGTTTTGTTTCCTAAAGGATGCAGATTTGGCATGCCATTGCTGAGAAGTTACAGCAAAATGATCCAGAGGCTATGTAAGTCCACTAAGAAGTGTCAAACCTGTTTTGTAAACTACTTAAAACCATGATTTTAAACTAGTGTAATTGCAAAGCAATACAATAGAAATTCATACTTGTCATTATAGTGTCATTTGAATTTACTTTTTTTGGATGCTTTAGAACATCCAGGGTTTGAACACCTTAGTTATATATAACATTTACTGATTATTTATTCAGAGCAATGAAAAAACACACTGACCGTAGCCTGGATCTTTGCTCACAAATTAAGGAACTCCAACAGGTAAATATTTTTCTTGTTTTAATAAATTATATCAAGCTGGTATTGCACTTTTCTTAATACTGTGAAGAGTACTTCACAGAGTGAATAAAAGGTAAATAAATAAAAAGGTATTTAAGAACTAGAAGAATCATGAGATGGCGGGAAGGTGAAAGAAGGGTAGGAAGTTAAAAGGTGAACGCAAGCATGAAAAGGTGGGTTTTGAGGTCCTGTTTGAAAATGGCAGGGTGTTTGCCTGGCGGATGTGGTTGAGGAGGGCATTCCAGAGGAAGGGTGTGGAAACTGAGAAGGCCCTTTCACCCCAGATCCGGAGCTTGGTCCTGGTGGTTTTTCGTGTGGATGAATGCAGACCTGAGGCATTGGGCAGGGGTATGGTTGAGGAGGAACTCGGAGAGGTACTAGGGAGGGACTGGGTAGGTGGTGAGTAATATTTAACCGGTGGCGGTGGAGGTCAGCGGAGTTCTGAACGTATTGAAGTTTACTGAGGATGTTCTTTAGTGAACCATAGCGGAGCCGGAAACTGTTGCAGTAATTCCAGTTTTGCCACTGGAATATGAGGAGACTGCATGCATTTTCTCTGGTTGCAATACCCCCACATCTATGCCAAATGTTGATCCATCCACAGTTTTCACATTTGTCATCAGAATTGCCCCTACTGCATAATTCAACCAATCCAGCCTCTTAAAGCAAACTTCCCTTCATTGCCACTCGAAATGTTCATCTGCAGACCGACATAAAAATGTTCAAGAGCCTTTTTAAATGTCAAAAGATTGATAATTTTCAACTATACCTTCAGGTAGCTTGTAGCTATCAAATTCCAGCAGCAGATTATACAACTCCAGGGAATAATGCAAGACATTGCACTATATGAACAAGTAAAAATGTATCTTTCTTTATATTTTATAGCCTCTAAAAAACTGGGAAATTTTCTATTTTGTATTTTCTTAATCGCCCATCATTGTTTCTGATTTGTAAACAGGAATCAACGGATCTTCATGATCAAATAACAGAGATACAAAAGCAGAGACTTGGTATGTCACCAATATACTTTTTGTGCAAAATATTTTTCTCTGAATAGATTTGAATCACCAAGACCATGTCTCATTCTCCATTTATTACCAAGAACAATTAAATGCATGGGGGATCACACAGACACCAAATTACTAGAGAGGTTATGGCATTTGAAATTCTGTTTATCAGGCAAGAAAATGTTCTGAATTGTGAAATTATTGATGATTCTTTTATTATTTTGGTTTACAAAATTAATCAATTCAAAAACTTGATAAAATGTCAGGACAGGATGCCTGAAATTTCAAAAATAATCCTCACTCTTTTAAGGCTATGTGTTTGGGCCAGTTAAAAGTAATTGAAAAGTTTTTTAAATGATCGATGGACATATATGGGAATCATGTCTATAATTGACAGCATGAGACATTAAGGAAATAACTCATGGTAATAACTACTCCTTTGCAGAGTTGAAGCGCTTAACTCAAGAGAAAATGAAGGAGATTGAGGAACTGAAGAACCAGAAGGAACACCCAGAGTTGGAGAAGTATAAAACTGTCTTGCAGAAAGGCCAATCTCACCTTGAAAAGTACCAAAAGATGGCTACAATGACGCAAAATGTCTTACGGGTAAATGCCTTGCACCAGTTTATAAAAGATTTGTAGTTTTATGAACTAGGTTAATAATAATTTGTTGTTCAATCAGGGGATTATCTTGGCCAGTAAAGTGAATTGGAGTGATGATCCGAAACTTCGTGATATTGCCATGGCACTGGAGAACAATCCCATCTTTGAAGACTAAGGTGTTACAGAATGAAGAGAAATTAACTGGCTTTGTATAATGTGTATAGGTCCTAGTTGTTGGATTTTTGTTTTTGTGTTTTGCTACTGCCCTCTTATGTTCTTGTTAATAAAGTAATTGAAATTAGTGTTGTGTACTCTTATTATATTAGCAAGTTTGCCTGAAATAGTATGTATGTTGCCGCATGTTTTGACTTAAGTTCTTAAGTACATGAATTCTAACACCATCTCGGGTTCAAACTTGCTTTTGAGAATACCGTAGCACATGCATGTTTAGAGATAATCAATAGAGGGCAGTGCTGTTTCAAAACAAGTCTTGCGTTTCCTGTTAACGTCACCCGACTACTAACTGCACGTGCAGACTTATTTAGCCGGTTAAACGTTTCATATTTTTGTCCTTATTTTGATAATTAACAAATATTTCAACATGCCTAAAGTCAAGTCAGATAAGAAAAGTAGGCAGCACCAAGAGGTCAGAAACCAAGGTATGTTTCAACGATAAGTGCTAACGTTATCAAACTAGCTAGCGTTAGCCACCTCGACAATCTAGCTTTGCATGCCAGATGGCCATTGTGCGTGTTTTACAAAATTCATGCTTTTCACTCAGCAATTGTTTTCCAGAGCAACTTTGCAGAAAAGAGAGACCGGCCATTACATTTTAGTAGTGTTACAATCTCGTGTCTATGTCTACCCTAAAAATAGTGCTCTCTTCCGAACTTTCTTGTCACTCATACTCTTCATAGCTTGGTTGAAATGAATTAATGTTTTCTACAAAAATACAAATATTTCCTTTTTTATTAAACTGTCAAGCACATGTACAACTTCTAGCTGAGACTGTTAGCGTTCGTACAGACCGATATTGGACAAATCAGTTACAATGATTGTGACCACCATTGCTTGTCACATGTTAATGACGTGGTTGCAGAAAGTCAGTCTACAGTTCTAACGTTTTCCAATCCCTTTCCAAAGCCTATGCTGAAATGACTGCAAAGTAGACGATTGCTGTATTCATGTTATTCAGTACCAGTATTGTTTCCATTACAGGGATAATGTTCAATACTGGCATTGGTCAACACATATTAAAGAACCCATTGGTGGTCAATGGAATAATTGACAAGGTAATATTTTTGATTAGTATTCCAGTACTGTTCTAAAAAAAAATAACCCTCCTGATATTTCAGATATAAATGTTCTAGCTTGTTTAGTGCGGACCTGGGGGAATCCTTTACACGACTACCGTTTTCTGATACTCCTGATACATGGATGCATTATTTTCACTGCTTTGTCTCTAGGTTTTGTAATCCTTCAATATTTTTTTATTATTATTATTTCTGGTAGGTTTTGTAATCCTTGTTCAATATATTTTTATTTACTCCTTACGTTGGATTCATAGGCAGCTCTCAGACCAACCGATGTGGTGCTGGAGGTGGGGCCTGGTACTGGAAACATGACAGTTAAGCTGCTGGAAAAAGCCAAAAAGGTGGGGTATATGTATGCGTGCACAGTGTATTCTTGTAAGGTTTTACAATTACATTTACAAATGCACGCTGATAATTACTTCAATGCTGTGATTTAACTTCATACTGTCTTCACATTGTTTGGAAGGTGGTTGCCTGTGAGTTGGATGGTAGGCTGGTCGCTGAACTTCAGAAGAGAGTCCAGTGCACGTGAGTTGCCTTAAGCAAACTGTAGTGTATAATGCCAAACAACTACTACAATATGTGAAATGCAATGTATTGATCACTACATTTATTTTTTACAGACCTATGCAGGCCAAACTTCAGATTTTAGTAGGTGATGTCTTGAAAACTGAGCTGCCCTTTTTTGATGTCTGTGTGGCCAATTTACCTTACCAGGTATATGTATACTTGGCACACTTCCAACATATATGTAGTATGTGAAAAGCGTCAGCCTTAATATTGTGCCCGCTCAACTGTTGCTTTCCAGATTTCATCCCCCTTTGTCTTCAAGCTGTTGCTACACAGACCCTTTTTCCGGTATGAAGTTGATTGACAGACCATGGATTCACTTTTGGCCCAATCTAAAAGAGCAGCAACACTCTAACTACAAATAATTACTTAAACCGACCACGTTTTGTATTTTATCTGTCACTTTGCCAGATGTGCAGTGCTGATGTTCCAGCGCGAGTTTGCCATGCGGTTGGTTGCAGTGCCTGGGGACAAGCTTTACTGCAGATTGTCCATCAACACCCAGTTACTGGCTCGCGTAGACCACCTCATGAAGGTCAGTGTAGGGAGCTATGGCACATCGTGTGTCTCAGTGGTCTGGCATGTCTGCCTCGTATCTGATGTTACACTGTGGATATGCTGTCTCAATCTATTGTGGCTTTTAAGCCATGTAAATAAACCCTTGGTATTATTAATGTTTAATATGTTTAATGTTGTTTTTCTGTAAATGCAACTTTGGTTAATGTTTTGACACAACAGTTTGTATGCACATTCTTTTCCTAACTGAAACCAATCTCTAAAAATCAGGTTGGGAAAAATAATTTTCGTCCCCCTCCGAAAGTGGAGTCCAGTGTTGTCAGAATAGAGCCCAAGAACCCGCCACCTCCTGTCAACTTTCAGGTGAGTCTTTGTGGTTGTACCATAGAATAGATAAACTGTATGTAGGTCAACATATGGCATACTGTGGAGGCATAACTGTAATATTTAAATGTATTTACAGGAATGGGATGGTCTGGTCAGAATTGCGTTTGTAAGGAAAAACAAAACTCTAAATGCAGGGTTTAAGTAAGTACCAGCCAAGAAGTGAACAGTAAAAATCTTTCGAAATCATCCCATTATTTAAAAAGTAAATTGACGTAACGTGTTTGTCATATTTTAAGGTCAACAGCCGTTGAGCAGCTGTTGGAAAAGAACTACAGAATTCATTGTTCCGTACACAACGTGGTAAGTAAACCTCATTAAGAAACTTTGACTTGAGTCCGGTTTTTATGTTCCACTTTTTGTAACAGTGCTTTAAAGGTCAGTAAACCCAACTGACTTATATTCCGTCTGTAGTCCTCAAGAAGGTCATTCCACCTCATCCCCAATGCTAACCATGAGTAGCTGCAGACAGCAGAGGTTGAAGTATTCCTTTTCCCCTGCCTTGTGTGTGTCAGGACATCCCTGCAGACTTTAGCATCACCAAGAAGATTGAAGAGGTTCTGCAGGGCGCAGGGTTCAGTGAGAAGCGAGCCAGGTCCATGGACATAGACGATTTCATGGTGTAAGTTGATAGGGAGTTGTGTATATGAACTCAGAGACGAGTTTAAAAGCTATGTTTTGGTTCCTCATTGCTTATTTGAAGTGTCCTATTTCCTGTCCATAATCAATATAAAACTAAGTACATTGACAACGGTTGACCACCTCAAGCCCATATGTTGGTTTGATTGTTGTTTTTGTGAGTAGCCATGTCCATTTGTCCATGCTGAGTTTTCCCTTTGTTTTTCAGACTACTCCATGCATTTAACTCCGCAGGGATCCACTTTTCTTAACTGGTTACCTCACCTCTACTGTACACCTGACTGGAGACCCTCATAACCTTGTCCAAGTGAAGTGCCTTGTGATAAGAGATCTTTTTATATAGAACCCCCACGTTTATATGTTTGCATGCATCTTGAACATGAGTAATCACTAATTGCTTGCAAAGTTCTGTAATGTTGACCTCACTATGTAAGTGTCATATTACAAGTCAATGTAAATACACCTGTATAGATAAAAGTGTTAAGTCTTGCTGCCTTTTCACTTCAGTTGTTTTTCTTCAAATTTGATGTTTGAACTACATAGTTTACTCGCATTGTAAAACAAGTTTTGGTGGCAAGTCTATGATCAGCCACAGCATGTTTGTAAAGATGAGTAGGCTATACTGCAGTCTTTCTGTCTTTATATATTCATCAACTCTTCATGCCTGCCTAACATGAACAGATGTGTACTTCCTTTCTGTTGAGTGTCATGCTGACTTTCATCATGCTGGCTGCATCACTCAGTAGCTAGAAATTCTGCCTTTTAGCAAATGAGTCGCCACAGTCTCCCTTCCTGACAATTCTGTCTGTGTCCCTGGGCCCTAAGAACACAGGAAATGAAATTTCTCATTATTCTTCACATAGTAACGCATACCTTTCGCTAAAATAAATAGTTCCCTGAGATATATGACCTTGATATGACCAGGTAAATTAAAAACAACTCCAATCACCTGGTGATTCTTTTATTAATCCAGCCAGTTTTATATCTGGTATAAACGCTGAGCAACATACCCAGCAACCTGGTGATATCCACTATCGCATTTTGTTAATGTTCAATTTTGGGGAGATAAACATTATTTTTTACAGTAAGTATAAAGAAGAACAGCGATGTCATTAAGGTGAAAAGTGATGTTGAAACATTGCTGGGATAGGAATTGTTTTCAAATCAGAAACTTCTTCCCGTCTTCACAAATCAAGAAGGAAAGGTTAAAAAGAAGTGATGGAACCTAGAGAGATGCGGCTGTGTACTGTACAGTGCCGACTGAGAGAAAAGAAAAACGTAACCGAGGATGGTGCTATGATATAGTGCACGCGCAGATATCTCTGCCAGAGCTAACAGAATGAAAACACTGGTTTTGAACAATAACCTTCAAGCACAATGAACAAGGCCACCTTCTGTAACCAAGTCAACAGCCACTCATTAGAAATGAAGTACAAATAAGTATAAAAGTGAATAAATAAAATGGGAAGAGGCAAAAACATAATCCTGTTAAATCAAGAAGAAAACGTTTCTTTCCCTCCGAAATAGGATCTGTTGACACCAGAGAGGACCAACATCCTATAGTAGAGTAGAGATGCATCTATGGGCCTGGTTGTATACTGGACAAGTTCTTTTTTTCACAGCCGGTAGTGACAGCCTATGCCGTTGCACACATCTAGTGGTCATGTTACTGTTTGTGCTACTTCCAATCCCTTGACCCGTTGTATCTAGAGAGCACGAGGCCTTTTGGGATTGATCTGCTTACTGGCTTGTTCTTCCTCTTGGAGTGCTGAACGGAACCCTTTTACTTTATCTGAAAAAAGAAAAGACAAACCGGGATCATATTTAAATTTTACCCAAGATCAATAAGTCTTCTTAGAACCATATATCTCTTTTTAAATACACTATGCAGTCCCAAGACAACAGCCAGGTTTGTAGAGTACTGAGTCTTCAGCTCACTTACCTATGTGTCCATTAACAACCGTTTTATCCTGACAAGTTGTTCTTGACAGCTGAAGCTAATCTCTTAAATAGTACGCCTTACGCAACTAAGAGGAAGGAGCGTGTCCGCGGGTTGTTATTGTGCTCACCTCGTAACTCAGTGAGGATGTCAATCTTCTGATCCAGGATCTGCTCCAGCTGAGTGGCATAAGTGTCTACATCATAGTCTACCTCCTCTGTCATCTCCAGCAGCACCTTCTCATCCTCCAACCACCGGATAGACTCCTGCAGCGGCACAACATACACAACGTGCCATGTTATTGGTTGGTTTTTGTGACTACAGTGTTGGCTAGCTGGGACGCCATGACAGTGCGCGGTGTCAGAGTAGTGACCTGGAACACTGCCCGGTGGTCTTCTAGAACCTGCTCCTCAAACTCCACCATCTGAGACACCGCCTCGTGAAAGGTGAACAGCTGGGGGGACACCTCCTCCTCCTGCGGGCCGACAGGGAGACAAAGCCAAGCACGTCAACACACAGCCAGCCTTCTTCACCCAAGCTCCAAACGTTACAGTAGATGTTCAAATATTAACAAGGCGTGGGTTTTTTCACATTCTGCTCGCAGAGCAGCTTGAGGTCGTCTCTCTGCGGTGAGTTGCCCATCCAGTCCTCGTCGTCATCCAGCAGGTCCAGCTGGTTTACAGCCTGGGTGTTGGGCCTAACCCCGTCGATCACCTGGTTGGGATCCACCGTCAGCTCCTTGACTCTGGCCATACGGACACACTGTGTTTAGTCTACACAAACACCCGGGTGAATCGAGACAACACACACCCATGAAATGACTTCATGCATATGCAGCTTGACATCCTATGACCAATCAAGTTAGCTTGACAAATACTAATAAGCACCCTATTCATTTAACAAAATAAACCAAAACTGCTCGGTTAATAGGTAAAAGTACCATAAGCTCAATGCTGTTGTCAATTGTATTGAAATTCCCGCTGCCCCATGTAACCTGTATTTAAGGCTAGCATCTGGCTAGGCAGGGATTTGGATTAATTAGGGCTGACCGAGCTGATAAGGGAACATTAACCCATTACTACACCCTGAACCATTGCCATGGCGCTAATTAATTAAGGCATAGAGAGGGATTATCTCTGGGAGGTGGCACAAAGAAAGAACAATCCTACTCCATTTGGGAATCATTGCACGTTCGTAAAGCATTAACCAGCCAAAAATATCACCAAGCACATCCGACGTCTTACGTTGCATGAAGCCATGGTTACTATGCCAGGAATTACTTAAAATGTAGTGGATTAATATCTTGAAAACATATAAAACACTTCATGTTAGATTGTTACTTTATCTCCCTGGCAAATAAATAAGAGCTTATGGTATTTGTCTTAAGTTACGTCTACAGAAAAAGAGACATGGGACCAAATTTAATTAAAATAAAGAGGAAATACCATTTACGTACAATTTACCACTGACACACACAATGCAACACAGGCAGAATGTTATTGTTCAAAACAGAAATCAAGGGAACAAGTCGATGAGTCAGCAGAAGCGGCGAAGAAAGAGCAGAGGCAGTGTGCAGATGGAATGAGTGGAAACACGGTGACGGGTGGGGCATAGAAACCAAAAGACGTAATGTCTCGACATATGTATCCGTTTAACAACATACACGTCATGCAGAGAGTCTACATGTATTTTATTTGTTTGTGTGTGAGTGTAGAGAGATCGACAGCAATGGACCTGCTCGGAGAGGTAGCAAAGTCATCGTAATCAAAGGTATTGGTGGGCGAGAGCTCAGAGCGACCTCCAGCACTCTGGGAGAAGGGGATGTCCGAGGGACTGATCCCAAACTCTTTTACCCTGCACAGCAGCGGCCGCACACCACACAAGGACAGGGGGAGGGAGGAAAAGAAAGTAGGAAAACAGAGAAAGAGAGAGAAACAAAGAAGAGACAGCAGATTCAGGCAGAGCTCTCAAGAGCAAAGAGAATCGTAATTCTCCTGTATCCCATCCAGTGAGTGACACACCACTTTGTAACAGCATGTTTTTCTTTCTTATCGAGAACATGACTAGACATCGTGCTATCACATCACTCAGTCTGTCCCCCAGGGGCCCAGCTCCCACCTGTTAGCGTAGCGCAGTGTGTTCAGGGTATTCTCACAGGATGTCATCCCAGGAGAAATGGTTGCGATCTGCACAAAGCCAGACCACAATCACATACTTTCACATGCCATGATTATTTTTGACGCACTTTGGTTTGAAAGGTATGTGCGGAGGAAACCATTAAAACCTTGTGAGCCTGGGCTGTACTAAAGGGTTATGTCTCTCTGAAAGGGGGGGGGTGAGCTCACCATGCACGTGCGAGAGTTCTCCCCAATGAAGGAGTCTCGTAAGACCTGCGTGAGCTTGCTGGCTCTGAACGGAGTGTGTGGTTTGTTCCTCCCCAACGCCCTGATGCACTCCTAGACGGGGAAAGAGAAGGAGAAATGGCGGGTAAACATTGGATACCAGGAAGTTTCAGAGGAAGTAGGGGTTCTAGTCAGGATTTTCCGTTCGCTTCCAAAAGATATCGCCGAAGTAACAGAGCCCCTGCTTTCACTCTGTGCCCTCTGACCTTAAGTGCCAGCAGACTCTTGTTGATCTCCGCCCCCTCCAGCCGAGTCTGCCGGTCGGCACTAGACGTGTCGGCGCCTCTCTCGTTCCCCGCCAGGTCGATGAGAGAGAACTTGCCGTGCATCTTGGCCTTCCGCCGCAGGATGATCTGGAAGACCGCGTGGCTCCGCGACGAGTGAGCATTAGCTGACGTCTGGCCTGACGTCCTACCAGAGGTAAGGGAGAGAACGATTAGATAGAGAACTCGCTGGCTTTCACCAATGGCAGCTGAGAGAGCTGTGCAGTGTGCACTATCATGACTGCGTAGAGAGGGGCGTCAGGCCTGCAGGCCCATACCGACAGCTGTTGCCCACTTCGATGAGTTTCAGCACGTCCTCTGTACATTTGACCTCCTTCTCTTGCAGGCCCACTACCTGCACCTGCTGCTTGCCGTCCTCAAGCACGCGCAGCTTTGTCTTGCGGTTCAGCAAGTCGAACACCTACAGCCAGAGCCCAGAACCACAACCGACATGAGTTCAACCAATAGGTGGAACTGCAGTCCATAAAAGAGCCAGGGGGTTCGTACTGGCATCTACGCAAAAACGTCACCTTTCCACTGTAGATTTCAAAGAAGGTTGCGTATACTTGAAGATCTAACTTCCTGTAGCTGGGTTTCTTCAACATGACAAATACATCTCGAGCTGCACAAAAAGACACACACAAAGAAAAGTCAGTGTTTCAATCCAAATATTTACAAACAACTAAAACAAATCCACTTGGTAACCCTTACCAGCTAAAGCGTAAATTCCTTTAGAACAATCCTGGTTCTTTCCGGAAAAATCTCCCCCCATGGTCTAAAACACAAGCACAAGACAGTGATAGGAGTCGGTGTATTAAGATGCAAGTTTCTAATGGTAGATTAGATATGAACACTAGAAAACGGAGCTCACATGAGTTTTACCACTGCCTGTCTGTCCATAGGCAAAGCAGGTGGCCATTCCCCTGTCGAATATGGTTTCCACCAGAGGCCTGGCAGTAAACCTGCAGACACAACACATATACCCACTGAGCAGTCGTCGGTATGCTACGTGGAGCCTTTTGGAAAACGTAGAGTCTACCGTCGGTGTAGCGAGGCGGGCTATCTGACCTGTAGACCATCTCGTTAGTGGTGGTGTCGTCAAAGGCATAATCAAAGCGGAAGGTCTGGTTCTCCAGGTAGCGCGTAAGGTCCACCTTCTGCTTGGGCTCGTGGACCATCACCACGTCTTTACTGGGGATGGTGATCACGTCCAGGTCCTTCACGGTCAGCTCTGAAACGCCAACAGGGGGTGCTTTGGGTGAGCACACGTCATATACACTCCGTTTACATTGACTCCTCCACAATCTAACCTAAAATCCTCTGGTTAACCCTTACCTTTCTTGTTGAGCGGGCGTTTCCTCACACATACACATATCCTGTGCTCGACAATCTGCAGAGAACAGAGGGATTCGTCAAAACTTTCAGAATCTATGCATTTTTTCTTTTTCTTTTTACATTTCTTTAGTTTTTTACATGCACAGCACCTTGTTGCACTGGTTTTGAATGGCGCTTCATCAATCAAGTTTACATTAGCTAACATATACAAAAGGACATGATGTTGCCACGTCTCACCAGATCTGCTGTGGTCAGAGGCCGGTAGTCTAGACTGGCACGGAAGTCTCGGATCATGTACAAGATCTCATAGTTGGGGATGGTGGTGTCTACATCCTGGGACAGAGGGAGGGAAAACAAGGAGCCACTGCTGGTAAAACGGACATCTTGTTCAGCTTGTCACTACCCATGGATTGAGTGTTTGGATTGAGAATGTAGTGTGGATGATTGGCGGACTAGAGGAAGAAGTGTCCCGGTACCTGCGCCCTCTTCTCCCTCAGCTCCTGCTGCTGTATCCGGCGTCTCTCTCGCTTCTCCTGCAGCTTCTCCACCTCCTTCACACAGTTGGACTTCCTCCTCGCTGCAAGGTGGAAATGAAAAGAAAATCAATATGCATTAGCTCTGCCTTTCAATTTCCCCCTGAAACGGGAGCACTTTGGCTTACTGTCTGTTCTTCTATTAAGTATCATGTATTGATTTTCCTGTTTTCTGACTTCCCTCTCTGTCGCCACAGAAAGATGGCTATGTCTCTGACTGGCACACTGAAGGACTGCGGTTTACTTGGCCACCAAGCAGACAGGGCAACACAAAGGGCATAGCTTCCAGATTACAGCAGCTGGCACACATCGTTCTTTGGGATTGAAAAGGGTTTGGAATAAAACCTTGAGACGGAGCTCACTAATCCCCAAAATAAACCCATCTTAACTCAACCAGTAGTACTTAGTAACTGCGCTGGTCAAAGGGGCTGACAGAGCAATATTGAAGTCTTCTGCTGTGAGAAATAATGTAATTGTTTGTGAGTCATGAAATATGAAAAATGCATCAAAATGTATAAAATGTAAAATGTCAAACATACAGTACTAGTGAAAATCCCTCTGGAAAATGAATTTAGAAAACCATTGATTGGTGTCATTAGGACGGAATTCTTCTCATTTATAAATCATAATATTATAAAGAAAGCACAAGTTAGCAAATGTGTAGTGCATGTGATTGTGAAGCCAATTTAATTTCCAACAACAGCAAAAACATCGCACTGCAATAGCCCCTTGCCTTCCTCTTACAGTGAAGCCCAGAAATGACTTTTCATCAGCACCAACTATTACAGCAGAGGCATGGATAATCTGTTCTAATCTGGGGGAGACGGCCCAGGTCAGAGCCAGGCCAGTCTGGCGATAGATAGAGGGAGGGAGGGAGAACGGCGCTACCAAGACGTAAATCAACTTTTAGGGGGTGAGCAGGGATGGCAGGGCTAGACTGAAACTACAAAGGACCACTCGCTAAGATGGAGTGGGTAGAAGGGGAAGTTGTTGTTTTTTTAGTGTCTTTAAGTGACTCTGCAAAATCCCCAAAGAGCGATCTGACAGAGAATACAAACTGGGTCGACAACAAAGTTCTCCTTTCTTTTTCAGTGAACCCAGGGAGCCCGTCTGCCCGCTGATATTTGCTGCTGCTTCCCAACCACAACCAAGCACCAGCTTTTAAAAGCAAGCATTTTAAAAGTCACAAGCCTAGAGGTCTTCTATTGAATCCGCTAGACTCTAGGAGGGTATCATATAATACGTGTAGGGGTTAGGGTTTTGTGATACATACAAAGCTGTCCAAACTCCTTTCTGGTGAGCGGATGATGAGAGGACTCTGTGATAAATATGTGATCAACAAAAACCATATGATAAAAAAATAAAATAATGTAAAGTACGATATAGAATATTCTAATAACTTAGAATATCATGAAATGACAGACTAGGTGAAAAAGTTTTTGAAATATTCTATACACTGAATTACGATTACAAACAGATCAACAACAAAAACGTAATTTATTTAACTGATCTTTAACAATATCTATAATACCATCTCTAACTACGTCTAAAACATCATATGAATTAGGCTTTGTCCGACAGGAGTAGAAGTTATTGTGTATGGCCTCTAACTATGTTACCATCAGTGGACTTCTAGAATATTACCATTCTGTAGCTGTTGCTGGGTCTGGGCTTGGGTGGGCTGGGCTGGCTGCTGGGCTGGGGGAGGGGGCGCAGGCTCTGGCTGTTGAGGCTGGGCTGGTCGGGCCCGGGTCGATACAACTGGAACGGGCAAGATAACAGAGATAAATTCCTTTTTGGTTAAGGATATATGTTGAACTGTTCTAAATCTAAATCTAAATATTGCTTTGGTTTTACAATTAAGCATTGGTTTTAATGTATACCTCTATTATCTCTGGATGGTGTGTCATTCTTAACAGGTGCAATTGTTCGTCGGTTCTGGGGGGAAAAAGTTCAGGCACATTCAAATCTCAATCCTAACCATGCTGCGCTACATTTACAGACGTAGGTTTAACTCCCCTGAAAAGAAAATAATACGTTTTCTCCTATGACTCTTTTCAGGTATGTCAGTCAATTGAAATCAGTTGAAGATGAGTAGTGGGCATCAGTGAAATATGTGTGCTCTTACTCAGATATACTGAAACCTAAACTAATTTCATATTATGCCATGACATGAAGAATGCACGTGAACTTCGTTGCAACTTCATGAACAGAAAGACCTTTGATTGCAAGTAACTGCACAACATTAAGGGTGTCACAGAACGAGTCTAAGAATCAGATTAGAGGCCTACTGATTACTGCGGCCTCTTGTTTCAGCTAGAGATCAGAATACCTTAATACGAAGCGCACGTCAAGTAAAACATTAAGATCTGTAAAAACAGTTCAAACTTATACAATGGTGCGGCAATCCAAAAGAACTGGTAAGAACAATCGATTCTGGTCAACGAGAAAGGCTGATGTATGTAATGTTAATGATATGGTTATCATGCAAGACACTCAAAGGTTCTCTTTATGATACCAGCACAGTGCACTTGCTTGGATCCCCAAAACTGTCAAGGTAAGTACCCATACAGTTAACTACCTAGCTGGATGTTAGCTAGCTGACCACTTGGGTCCAATTAGGTTCCTTACCTTAGGGATTTTATTGCCCTTCACAGAGGTGGGTGTGGGTGGAGGTGGCGTCTCTGGGCTTGGGGATATCTCCTCCTCTGGGGCCACGTCTGAGTTTAGTGCAAATATACTCTCCAAGTCAATCTGTTCCCACACAAAGTTGACTGTTAGTGCCATGAGAATAATAAAGGCATTACACAAATCAAACAACATACAGGGCAGGCAAATCATACATTAGGCTTTATTTCAGTGAGATCAAATGCCTTAAACCATAACAAAATATTGTCTTATTTAATGCGCAAACATTGCACTTCAACAGCAGCACTGACGCAGGACAAGGTACAAGGGCTAGCTTCTGAGCGCTCATACACATTCAGAGCACAGAGTGATATCTGGCGGGACTCTCAAACGCAGCAAAACCGTGTACTCTCTCCAGCTCGAGAAGGGTTGCCCATGCATTATTCACAGGCCTGTAAGAGCAGAGCAAATGTTGCTGATGTTCTTGCTAAGAACCCGTCCAGCCTACCTCTTTCCCTTTCGTGTCGCCGTTTTCTATCCACTCCACTGTGACGCTCTCATTGTCTTCATTTAAAGAGGTGACCATTGCCTGGTGTATTCGTCCTGGGAAGTGAAAGATAACATTTAGGGTTGGTTTTCATTCAACAAACATGTTAAAGGCTAGCTGACCTACACACTTCAATTTGTTTGAGACATCTATGAGGCTGATTGCCTGACAAACACACTAAATGAGATATCCTGTGACAGTGTCTGAACAGACAAGAGGCTTCCAAAGGGATCAAGAGGGGAGAGGATGATACGCAACAAAAGAATTGAAGACAAACAGCTCATTATGCTCTCTCTCTCTCTCTCTCTCTGAAAACATCAGAATCTAGGACATGATGTGTTTGCTCATTCAGAAAGAACGCCTTCTCTACTCAGTCCACGGACTATAAACCTAGTAGGACTGGACCTTCTGCCTACTCTCATATTCCAAATATTAGGGATGCACCAATATAAATATTTGGGGCCAATACTAATAAGATATTTCAAATAAATTTTAGGCCGATACCAAGTGGTCAACCAATAAGTCCTTCACACTTGGCAGCTTATTGGTTCAAATAATACTTTAATTATATAACTTTTCTTGACATCTTCCATTACAAAGTAAAAAGGCTTCCTCCTCTTGATAACCTATTTCAAGGGAGCACATTTTACATTTGGCCTTTCTGCAGTCATCCTCTGACGCTCTCTATAACTCAGTGAAAAAGTCTAGCCTATATATCTGTGCATCTCTATCAAATATCACAGTTCTGACATAGCCATCCCAAGTTGCAAATTACTCTGCTTTAAGCACACAGTAAGTACTAAAGTCAGCTAATCTAACGTAAACCTTGTATTTGACCTGTAAAATTCTCTGCTATATAAGAGATGAAAAATTGCAAATAACGTAGCTTAAAAGCAGCCTATTCACTAGACAAGACTAAAGTAGAGAAGCCAAGGTAAGTAAGCCAAGGACAGTGAATCCCATAATTCGGAGTCTTTACATTTGGTACCACCACATCTGGTGAGTTAACACCAGCTCTTAAGACTACAGTATCGAATTGAGAAATACTGACCCAAAAACGACTTCCTATTTAGTGATTCTTTGCATTATGACAAGCGTTTGTGTCCCGACCTCGATCAGAAAGAAGGCTTGATAGTTGGACAGTAAGGTCGGTTACAGAGCTTCCCTGACAACGGCCATTCTGCACTGACAGACACCCAAAGAAAAACCCTGTGTTGCTTTAAAGTACGCAGCAAGGCTGCAGTGTTTGGCAGTAGAATAATTTTGGGAGCGCACAACTCACACAGAGAAGAGTGAAGGCACAGTTAATGAACATTTCTATTAAGACACTTACTGCATGGTTCTCCAAAAAATACCTCACATCACAAAAACTTATTTGTTTGAATATGCTAGCACAGCAGCAGTGAGTACCACTCTTGCAGTGGGAAAGGCATGTTTCACCAGAGTAACTGATAATAGCTCATCATATTACAGTAATGACAAAAAGATTATAAGAGACCGAATCACCATGTGATGAGCCAACCGTCAAATTACCGCTTCAAAGGGAGAAATCAGACACCTTAAGACAACACATACCTTAATGGTACAGACTTGTACAAAATAAAACATGTTTACAAATACACTAATACACATTGCATTGAATAAATCAGTCTAACAAAAGAATAGGACAGCCTATGAATTTTCATTATGCCGAGGTAAACAAACAAGCATTAACATTAAGACCAGCCCGAAGTCCTAACTTGAAGGGAGTATCCTTTCCTTTGTAGCCACCTTAGGGAAAAAAGCTTTGAATGTTGGGTTGTATCACAGCCACCACAAAGCTTTAGGGGAGGAGACTAATGTGACTAGCACGCTACAGGCCTAAAGTCAAGATCATGGTATCCCAAAACTGTGCGTAAACTGTCAATAAACAGCTCATTCACAAACATATTGTTGAGCGCAACTGATATTTCTAAGTAATGTGGCCTGCCGCCTTGGTTGGCTTGTCTCACAGCAGCTGATTTTCTGTGGGCCAAGACGTGACTAAAAACCTTGTCTACCAGCTTACTGTATGCCCCTGCCAAACAGTAAACTGGCAGAGAGAGGGGGAGGTAAAAATTCAAAATTTGGAGTTGGTGGCAGAAGCTGTTTAGCAAAGGAAAACAGTTGTTTGTCCTTAACTTTCACTAATTTGCTGTCACCAATTACCATGTCTTTGATGGGGAAGAAGTTCATAATCTATGGACACCTGCTAAGTTGTAAGTTCTTCCAATTATTTTTCCAGCATCTCTGGTTGACAGACATGGAGTCAGGGATCATATTCAAGCTTAATACAAAAACGGGTGCATCATCTGGTGGTTGATAATCCATGATAGGAGGTTAATACATCTTATCCTATTCAAAGAGCACAGACAAGCTGTGGGGGATGTTGATGGGGGATAATAAAAGACTGGCAAATTAATAGAAGCCTGTTTTGTGGCCATTAGATAGAGTCCTCTTGGTTGGTTAATGTTTTTACACCAATGACAGGCCCTATGACAGAAAGAGAGTCACAGAGAGCACTGGCAGTATCAAGACTTACAACAGATGGATTGATGGCTCACAGCTTGAATATAGCTAGCCTTTGTTGTTCGCCCCTTTATCACCCCCCCCCCCACACACACACACACACACACACACACACACACACACACACACACACACACACACACACACACACACACACACACACACACACACACACCTCCCAAATGCCAAGGTCCTATGAACACACCAATATTATATTTGAGACAGCTCTCAGTTTTTCATTAACGTTAACTGTTAAAAACAGTGTTATTGATCACTGTCACCAGTTGTGTTAGCTAGTTACCTCCCCTCATTATAAGTTCAATTTATCTAAAATGACAAAGATAAATGCTAACGTTAGTTAGCTATATTGGCAAGTTAGCTAGCTCCCGACACAGTAAGCCCATCTAGCTAACGGTGTTAGTAACGCTAGCAAGTGAAACTGTTGAATCATTTACGTAAACTAGCTTAGCATAAGCGTTCAGAGCCAGTCAGTAGCATAATGTTGGATAACTTTAGGTCGAAACGGTCAAATTAAAGTAAGATAAATTACGCAACCAAGCTCACTAGTAACAACCACCACAGCTTGGCGACTGGCCTGCTTTTGCAGACAGTCAACGGTTGCTGCCGTATTCAGCACCACGGCAACAAAGATACTCTAACAACTTGCAAAGCAAGCGAGGGAAAAGGACTATGGGTAAAAACTTACCATCGCTTCGCTTTATTTCAACATAAACTCCAACGACAATCTTCCCAAAACTAGACGCCATTCTTCATTAGTTCAAATTGTACAGAAATATCCAGAATTTCGAAATAAATCTACTTATGTTGCACAGTCTTTCGCTAGTTCAGATGGATGTGGCTAGCTAGGGAGTGAAATAAGTGACCGGATGAGGGTGAGATTGCGCATGACTGGCCGGTAAAGCACGTTACACAAAATTCAAACGTCCAAACGCAAATGTTGGTCTAATCGTCAGTTTCTTAATTTGCTTATTATGACTTATATTAATATGTACTGTTGCATTGGCAATTTGTGTTACACTTCTACAAATGCTGAGCACTAGAATTTTGACAAGTGACATGTTTTCACTAAAGTTATAATAAATTGGTGTTTTTAAGTTGCAAACCAACGTTTCAGGATAATTCTTTTTATCCAAATACATCCAAAAACAGTAGTTATTTTATTGTATAAAAATGTAAAAGAAATAGCCCTAAAATCAAGAACTTCAAAATTCCTTTCGAAGAGACAAAACTGGCAGTGCATTCAATAATTTTTTTTGCAGAAAAAAAACATTCCCAACCACATGAAATAATAACTTCATACAATCACACTCGTACAAATGGCACACAACTAATTATTTAATTGGGGTCCCTGCTTTGGGCTGTTAACATAGGGGTGGGTCCGCAATAAAAAAAGCCCTTGGCATAATTTGATTAGGGTAACACACAATATGATAACTTTATGATAATTTTCTTTCTTTCTTTGCAAGAACACCAATCCTGCCCTTGTTCAATAAAATCTGACATGCAGCACAAGCTAATGTTTGGCTTTTTCCACAAAAGTGAAATACTGCATAATCTCGTTATAATAATGATGATAATAATAATAATAATAATAATAATAATAATAATAATTATAATAATAATAATAATAATACATTTAATTTGTAATGTGCTTTACAATGTAATAACAATTATGTCATTGCAGGGACTTTGTTAAGACAAATTGAAAACATATTGAGAAAGAAACATATAGAGTACAGTAATATAGTGTTCTGCTGCTCCTGCTGTAGTACCACTTGGTTCGGTGGGTGTCTTCCCATTTAAGTGCTAGACAAGACAGTGTTAAAAACCAGAAATAACTATCCAATGTAATTTGTGTGAACTCCTTGTGATGCGAAAAGGAGATCTTTGAATTCTTTCTAATTTATTCTCCTTATTTCAGGCACTTTCTTTATTGTGCACACAGAACACAGAAATATATTCCTTCTTATACTTTCTTCGTCCAGAGTTTTCTATTTCCAGAAGCTACTAGATTGTTCTATGCTGCTCTTCAGCTGTCGGACTCCCTACTCCTCCCACCCCACCTCATCCACTGTGGCTGCATAGACTTTTGCTTTTGAGTTCTCAGCTGTCATCATACCTATTCCAAAAATAGACATTATCAGGGCCACACCATGTTTAACAGGGGTGACCCAACACATTTTACAAAATACGCCACTTGTAAATACATTTTAAAATGTGTTCTTCGATTTACACTCATGCAAAATTACGGTGGGACAAGTGATTTAATTTGCATTGATCTTGCAACACATATTTTTCCTTACTGGAATGGAGCCCCATCTCCTATCAAAAATGGTCCCATCTTGGTTTTGTCCCACCTCATTGCCGTTCAGCTTATATATATAAGTTGTTGTGGGCCAATGTCATAGTAAAAAGAGTTTGTAGGGAGAAAAGACTAACCAAAGAAGACGCAAACTGACTAAGGAGAAGAAATCAAAGGAGAACACACAATTATAAAGGTACTGTACTAATGCTTGTCATTTCAGGTCGAAGCCAAGTCTAGTGTCTTGAGGATTGGGACAGAGACAGCTAGATAGTAAAGAGTAAATGCTTATCAGGAGAAAAGAAGCAGGGAGCTGTCCACCAGGATAGTTGTATCGGTGGCAAGACCCCCTCGGGTGTGCAAAATGATGCCCTAATAAGGCATGACGGGAGGCCATTGAAAGTTAGAGATAACATGTGCTGGGCCATTTGCTAAAGGAGTCTCAGGACAGTGGGATAGAGGAGAGTGTTAATGGTAGGTTTGTGTTTTTTTCTACTCAAACAATGCATTTCTTGTCAGTATGAGATATTACTTGAAGTATTGCAAATATTTTACTCTTTGTGTTGCCTAGATATCATGTAGCCCTTGTCTCATATATGAGATACATGTCTTTATCAAATGTTATATTAGCTGTTTGTATTAGCTTGAATATAAGACTGGCTTTGTTTGGTTATATATAAATAACAACTAAGACAAATGGCTGCATGCTCTGGATGTATGGACACGTGGGTTAGTTTGATATAGTGATATGGACATAATATTGTGTGTAAGTACCACATTTTATGTAGGGCCCACATAATATTAAGTCTGTACCATAACCAATACAATAATGTTTCAGTCAAATGGAAGACCCAGTCCAATTGAAAGATGAAGGAAACAAGTATTTCCAGGCAGGAGACATTGACCAGGCCATCAAGAGTTACACTGAAGCTCTCAAAGTGTGCACAGATAAAAAGGTGCTGGCCATCATCCATAGAAATAGATCAGCCTGCTATCTGAAAAAGGTAAACACCTAACCCAACGCCACACTGTGATACATGAACAATTGCAGACAGCCAATGTATCTGAGTAAAAATCATATAGAAGTATTTAGGTCTATTTAAATGTTACTTACGTGATCTTACTATTTTACAGGAAAACTATACAAACGCAGCCACGGATGCCACGAAAGGTATCGTGAGTGTTACACCTTTAAAAAATATTATTGACGGCTATCTCAATCTTCCTCACTGTGAACATTAAACCTGTGTTTTTCTCTACTCTCCAACAGCAATAGACATAGATGCAGCTGACATCAAGGCATTGTACCGGCGATGTCAAGCTCTGGAGAAGCTGGGTAAGCTGGATATGGCCTTCAAGGATGTGCAGAGGTGTGCTACCATTGAGCCCAAGAACAAGACTTTCCTGGAGACACTGCGCAGACTTGGGGCTGAGATACAGGCCAAGGTCAGTAGGCAAGCAGAAAACTGATGAGGATATGAGCTGTTAGTTAACATGGGTTTGGGATGATTTGCTTGGTTTAGATATCACAGCATTATAATCTCAAAGGGGCATTTGATGCCAGATGTCATTGTTGTAGACATCAGTACACAATCAACTGGTTAAGTAATCAATTCTGAATTAAGTATTATGCAAATAATCAGACTTCCCTAAACTATAACTAATTTTTCAATCATACATTTTTCCACAGCTAAAATCGTCCTTCTCCACAGACTCCAGGGTGCAGAATATGTTTGACATTCTACTTGATCCAGAAGTGGATACTGACAAGCAAGAGAAGGTTTGTATTGATTTGATTAATTGTAATTTACTGTTCCTCTTGTTAGGAGCTTTGAGACTACTGCTTCATAAATATAGTTCCAACATAAAACTGACTTGTTTTTTTCTTTCCCCATCCTCTTTCAGGCTGCTAACAATTTGATTGTCTTGGCCAGAGAGGAAGCTGGTGCAGAAAGAATCTTCCAGAACAATGGAGTAGCTCTCCTTATGAATTTGATTGAGACAAAAAAGCCTCAGATGGTTCTGGCTGCTATAAGAACCCTCGCTGGACTGTGCACTGGACACAAAGCTCGGGTGAGGGATAGCAAGGAAACGGGGGGAGGCTAATGGTAGGCAGGGGAAATTAGACTTTTCAAAAACTCAGGCAAGAGGAGTTAGGGGTACTTCATAGAGTAAATTGTCTATGTAATACTTAACCTGGGTAATTCTACTTACTTTAATGTGAAGTATAATGTGAAATATCTTTATCTCTGTTTGACAGACATGTTTTTGCTGCCTAATACTTACCTATTGTAAAAAGACTGAACGTTCGTATATGTTCTGTATATGTTGACGTTTACAGGCTATGGCCATTATTCACATGGTGAGCATTGACAAGTTGTGCAGCATCATGGCCATTGACAACGAGGAGCTGGCTTTAGCAGTGTGTGACCTTTTCCAATGCATCAATGACTCTCTCACTGGTGGGGACAAACGAGTATATGGAAAAGAGGAAGCACTGGTGTTGGGTAAAACATGCCATCAATATCTGTTATATCTGACTCAATCATGATGTATGATTACACACTGTATGTAATTCATGCTAAATATGATATCATTCTAGTTATTGAGTTACATTAACACTCTCTGTCCCCTTGTAGATGCAAATAAAGACCTGAAGGCCATCTTGCTGGCATTGCTGGAGATGGTTGGTAGTAAGAAGGTGTCCGGCCATGGTAGGGACCAGGCTCTAAACCTTTTGACCAAGAATGTTCCCCGCAAAGACAAGAGAGACCCAGACCACTCTAGAACCCTCTTCACCATTGACCATGGTTTGTGGAATGACTTGTTTCAATAAGGGAGAATGTTTTTTTTTTTTGCATTTACTGGCATGATATCTCTTGATGTTTGCTTCCTTGCCAATGTCGGTTTGTGTGTGTTCAATCTGTGTTCACTAGGTCTTAAGAAGATCCTAAAGGTGTGTGGCCAGGTTCCTGACCTACCTGATCAAATGCCCATGACAGAAAACACTCAGCTCATCGCTAGTGTTCTCCTAGAGAAGCTGTATGATGACCTCCGCTGTGACCCCGAGAGAGACAACTACAGGGATGTCTGTGATGACTACATAAAGTGAGTTGGCTTGCCGGTGTACCCTGCAACCAGATGCCACTAGATGTCAGTATTTCCCACATGATGCCAGTACCTTTTCAAAAAACACAATTGAGCACATGCTTAATGAAAGGCTGGGCTAAAGCTTTGAAACAGTATACTTTGTTTTCTGTTTCAAATCATTGATATATACAATGTTTCACGTTTGTCTTTTTTTAACGATCTCATCTCCCCTTTTGTCTTAATCCACCTTGTCCACAGGGGAAAGTTTGATCCCACGGACATGGACAAGAACATACATGCAATCAATGCCCTCTCAGGGCTTTTGCAGGGTCCTTTTGATGTGGGCAACATCTTGGTTGGTCGACAGGGTGTCATGGAGATGATGGTGGCCCTTTGCGGCTCGGAGCGTGAGGTCGACCAAATGGTTGCTGTGGAGGCTCTCATCCACTCCTCTACAAAAATGAGCCGTGCATCATTTATCATCACCAACGGTGTCTCACTGCTCAAGGACATCTACAAGAAGACCAAGAATGAGAAAATCAAGATCCGTGCCCTAGTTGTGAGTGAGAAGTAGAGAAACATGTTTCCTTTGTTGTACCACCTCACTGCTGGGAGTAACACAGTTTGGAACCCCCCCTGGCAACACTACTGCTCACATTTTACATGTGTCTGTCCTCCCCCAGGGCCTTTGCAAATTGGGTTCGGCCGGCGGTGACGATTACAGTTTGAGACAATTTGCAGAGGGTTCCACAGAGAAGCTTGCCAAACAATGCAGAAAGTGAGTCACCAACAAACTTTCTTGCAGTGGCATTTTATTTGCAACCTTCTGTTACTTTGTGCTATTATTCTACATAGCCTTTAAATGGCCAGACAGGCTTCGAAGGAATTAAATAAAGCTTTATTAAATAGTTGAGTGCAATTTTCCCCAACTGTAGTTTAACTTATTTATATATGGTAATGATCTCTACTTAATAGTTGTGATTTTATATACACACTTCAGATATACACAAAAAACAATTATTGGTTCTCGATGCCTGGCCCATAGTCCCTTCTAACCCCTTCTCGTGTCTATTGCATGCAGGTGGCTGTGCAACCCTACCCTTGATGTGAGAACCAGGAAGTGGGCCATAGAAGGCCTAGCTTATCTTACCCAGGACGCTGACGTAAAAGATGACTTTGTTGAAGACGAGCTGGCCATGAAAGCTATGTTTGAACTAGCAAAGGTACGAGTAAACATATATGTGTTACATCTGCTATGATTACTCCCGATTCTGGTAATGACACAATGAATCGTTTACATTTCCATCTTCATATCCGTGTGACAGTCCAAAGATAAGACAATCCTGTATGCTGTGGCTGCAACCCTTGTCAACTGCACCAACAGCTATGACAAAAAAGATATTTTGCCTGAGTTGGTCCAGCTTGCCAAATTCTCCAAGCAGCACGTCCCCGAGCAGCACCCCAAGGTAAACACACTTTATAAAGGATAGCTCTGCAAAGTAGGTCAATATACTGAATTAAGAGCAGAGCAGGATACATTTTGCCTTTGTTTTAGAAACTCATCCTTACTCTTAGATATAGTAGCGTAAAGCGCGATTGTAGACTGTAATGAGAGTCACTGGGGGCTATTAATAACTATTATATTATAAGGGTTACAAATGTAAAAGCTAACATAAAATGTTTTGTCCTCAGGACAAAAAGGACTTCATCCAGAGGAGAGTGAAAAGGATGCTGAAGGCTGGTGTCACTTCAGCTCTTGCAGTCATGGTGAGAGCAGATAACGCCATCCTCACTGACCAGACCAAAGAGATGTTGGCAAGGTGAGTGCTACTGTGTGCTTACATATATAATAGACCTACATTTTGTCTCTTATTTATATTTCCTTTGTCCGCAGAGATTTAAGGTGTATATTATGCACAAAAGTGGTCAGGGGGAGAAAGGGCTTCATGATTTTTAAGGGTTTAAGAACAATTTCACAGTTTTTAAATAGCTCCAAATACAGACTTCAGGAATATACCATACTTTACATGTTGTTCAGTAGCAAGCGGCTAAAGACTACAAAATGTGTTGATGTTTTCCCCAGGGTGTTCTTAGCCCTGTGTGAAGACGCCAAGGATCGTGGCATTATCATGGCCCAAGGTGGTGGGAAGGTGAGTTCTAATTCACTTTAGCTCTAGGAACTATAACTGTTACTGTGTTCCCCTGATTTTCAGTAACCATGTACCTAATCCTCTAACAAACAATGTATCTTTGACGACGTTTGATAAATGAACCAGGGATCTTATCATCGCACTGGATTGCTTGAATGATTGTTGACCATCTCTTCTCATAATCAGGATATCCTTCTGATGTCGTATCTGGTCAAATCCATTTAGGGCAACTTTAATTTAACTCCACAGCAAAACCAGATAGCCTATATAAGCTGGAAGAATTCTTCACAATCTTGATTAGAGACTGTTGCATAACAGCTTAAACCTCTCTGTACAAACACTGTGTGGGATCTTGACTTGCTATGTGTGTCCATAGGCTCTGATTCCATTGTCGTTGGAAGGGACTGCAATCGGGAAGGTTAGGGCCAGTCATGCCCTGTCAAAAATCGCTGCGGTCTCCAACCCAGAAATTGCTTTCCCCGGCGAGCGGGTAAGAAGGATTGCAGAACACCTACTATGTTTTCACATGTTGCGGTTGGGAAGGCAAGAGAGAGAGAGTATTTCTCCCCCTCCTCCTGATTGCTTCTTTCTATCTCTATTCTATCGTTCGCCATCTTTCAAAACGTGTGTCTCCCTCTTTGTTCCTCTCTGATAGGTTTATGAGGTGGTACGACCCTTGGTTGCCCTTCTAAGCACAGAGAATGATGGTATGCAGAACTTTGAAGCTCTGAGGGGCCTTACCAATCTGGCTGGTTACAGTGAAAAGCTCAGGTGAGGGAAAAGCTATTCTTAGAACAGACATGACACTGCCAGCATGAAAGGAAATTCGTAGGCATGTCCAGTTTGCTTATTCCTCAGAAGGTAAGGTTAATTGGCCATGACACACATTATAGATTTGCGAGATTATACATTTTAACCCCTTTTCCCATCATCTATTGAGAACAGAGTGAAGATTGTGAAAGAGAAGGCTCTTCCAGAAATTGAGAACTACATGTTTGAGGAACATGACCAAATCAGACAGGCTGCCACTGAATGCATGTGCAACCTGGTGACATGCAAAGAGGTAAGATAAACACATTTCCAGTTCCCCATGCGCACAAAGGGTAAGAAAATCTGTGCGTTTTCTTAAATCTATAGCATAAAAATGTGTATGGTGTTAGGGCGCAACCAATATCTGTGTGTGCATGTTTGTATGTGGTCCCAGGTCCAAGACAGGTACCTGGAGGATGGTAACGATAAGCTCAAGCTGCTGATCCTGCTGTGCAGTGAAGACGATGAATTGCTCCAGAGAGCTGCATCTGGAGCCCTGGCTATGCTCTCTGCTGCCCAGAAGAAGCTCTGCACCAAGATGACCCTTGTGGTATGCATCTCATTTAGCCCGTCTGCCTTTATTAACACTCGTTCCTTAGGTTCAGAAGTCACCCAATCATATCAGAATCACATTAGATTGAGGTTGTTACTAAACAGATTGCACCATGAGACGTTGAGTATTTACCCTCACAATGGATCTCCTTTAAATACAATGTGTATGCGTGCCTTATGAATTGCTGGGTTATTTATAATGTCCATGTGTCTCTCTCTACAGACAACTCAATGGCTGGAAATTATACAGAGGTTGTGTATTCATGACAACCCCCAGATCCAACATCGTGGATTGGTGATTGTGTACAATATGTTGCACTCAGATGACAATGAGCTGGCCAAAAAGATAATTGAATGTGAAATTCTGGAGATCCTTACAGTTATTGGCAAACAGGAGGACAGCCCAAAGAGGCAAATGTCCATCGAAACAGCACGTGCCTGTCTGGTTAAGGCCATGGAGATGGGTCTCATCAAACCTTTTTCCAGCCCATCATAAAGAAGTACTCTTCACCCAAGGTATCAAAGATCAGATGGATAATCCTTGTAAACTCGTTTGAAAGTAGATTAGGTTTATACTACATAAAAAAGCTATTTTTTATTATTATTTGTAATGTTGTTTCTTATAAGTCAGCAACTTTACAGTATAAGTCCATTGGGAAGATTTAGAACAGATAAACACAGAAGACATATTTATAGAAGGAGCGACATCAGCAACCCTTCTCCCAGGAGCCTGTTATTTGGAGTTTAGAGAGAGAGACTGACATCTTTTTTTCGTTTATTGTGACCATAGAAAACATTTTGGTGAATTTTGTATCAGCAAAATAGGAGTGTCATCGAGGTATTCTTGTAATTGGTTAGCTACTTTGCAGCCATACACACACAAAATGTCCTCATTGATGAGCGTTATTAAACATTTTATAATTATGTTTTTGTCAGTTATCATTTTTTCTCAAAAAATATCATACATCATCTCACATATTTTGAAATACAACCATGGTTTTGTTCCATAAATCGCTGTCCATTCGCCTCAGAGAAATATAGGCTATGCGGTAGGTGTGTCAGATTTTACTTGTACTAATATTTAGCCGATATTATAATACACTCTTAACCATTTATAACTGATTGGTTTATTAAAGTTGGGGATACCTCCACTCGGTAGTTGCCAGTCGGACCCTACGCACTCACTATGGAAGTTGCTTAGGGGCCCGCAAATTACGCAAAGACCCCGGCTCCCCCTCGTGTGAAGCGGTGTGTCAATGTTTACAACTTTGATGAGGGGATGGAGCAGAACTGTCCTTCTGGTCACGGAAAAAACACAACATTAGAGTTAAATGCACTCAGGTAAACTTGTGTTATCTCTTCTCCAAGTTTGAAGTCAGCAAATTACAGTCAAGTGTAGGTTCTATCATTAGAATATGTGCCCTAGTGCGCCCAGCAGATGGCCTTAGAGAGTTACTAAATTCTGCATTGCTCAATTGCTCAGGATTGGCGCACCGAATGTCACGCTCGTACGGAGTAGTCTTTACTGATCGTTGTACTGCAAGCAGTCAGTCAGAAGCCTACTTACCTATACTGTAAACCCGTCTGTTCTCATCTTTCGGTGGCTGGATTGTGTGATTATTAGCCACGTTATATCGAGGAAAATAAAAACGGAAGAATATTTGTGACGTTTTCTACAGATTTCGAAAGACGAATTCTTGGTAAGGTCTTATTTGTGAGACTGACACTGTTTTCCTCCATCGGATTTTCTCACATATATGTTTTTGGAATGAACGGTTTATCTTAAGGTGCTTTAAAATCGGATTATTAGCGACTTGCTTTTAGTTTTGAAGTCAATACTGAAGTTGGATTTACAAGTTCCATAGTCAGCTGAGCTAAAAAGATGAAGAAATAGGTTGGCTGTTCCATGTACTCATATAAGGTGTGTGTCAGCATCTGTCAAATATCCAGTGTATATTACAGACCACAGCATGTTGCAGTAGGCTATACAGTACGTGGATCACATAAATGTGGTAATGGCAACGTACCTTAGATAAGATATGTGGGTAAAGCTGGGGTCCACATCTTTGACTTTAGCAACGCATGTCTTATTGAAAGAAATCTTTAGTGATACATTTTTACTGAAATTGCAAACACAGGGAATATATGGAGAACATACGGAATATTCATTTGTTGTTGCATGTATATGTGTCCATCTATCTCACTGTGGCCAAACAGTACTGTAGGCTTACACACATGCAGCCACTAATACACATTAAATGGTGAACGAATTCGAGTAGTTTGAAAACGTTTGAAAAGAAATGTAGCTATAAAGCCATTGTAAAAGGGTGTTGTGCTTGTAAAAGGCCTAACCATTTTATAAAGGATCTGTTCACTTTGCTGTGTGTGTGTTTATGCACACTGCATAGGGCTCCAGTCATATCACCTTAACCGTTGGTTCTTGTTTCCCCCCGCCTCAACCTGCAAGCCCAGCACAGGAGTGGGGAGAACAAGAGCTTGGTTGTAGATTTCCCCAGTCAGCACATAGTGGACAGCCTTTACTGTGGATTACAGCTCCTGTACCTCAATACAATATCCTCATACTGTGGTGTTCCTTATGAATCCCCTATTTGGCCTTTCCTTTATTCTGAGTATTTAACAATACAATAATGAAGTCATGTAGTAGATCCAGTAACAGAGTATAGCTTTAAATCAGTTGGCTAACCTGAGTATCCCTGACCATTATCGCTGTTCTTTACAAGAGTGTGCTACATTTTTGCTCTTGGATGCTAGTGCACAAACCCTTCACCACCGTGCACCTTTTCACCCTTCCCTAGGCCGTGCTGTAGGGGATATTGCTGGGCTGCAGATGTGAAATAACTTCTCTGGACCACTGAGAGACGGGGAGATATGATCACCCGTACTGTAGCGTTTCCTTATTGCGCCGTGGAAACGTGCGTCGTCATTGGGTCCTCTTAGGAGCAAAAAGGCTGCATGACCACTGATACTGGAGCAAGCAAGGTGTCTAGGGAACGACATTCGTAGGAATAAGGTTCTGCCAAACGTATTTTGAGGATTGTTTGCGTTGTTATTGTTAGAGCTGCTGTGATGTGGGTCAATTGGACACTAGTGACTGATGGGAAAGAGACCCACTCTTCCACAGGAGTGTCATGGTAGAAAAGGGGTCATCATGGAAAACCGGCCAGTTTTGAATACAGGCAATGTGTCACAGAGAGCTACGAGTCTGTGGTTTCTCTGTTGAGCTTCCCTGCTTAAGAGCATATTTGATTGGGAAAGCACACCATGCAAATCCAGCGGTCTCATTTGACAAATACCACCTGAGCTACAACAGTGTTCTGTCTATCCGCCGGCTTCTCTTGCTCAGATGTGAGGCTTGGCAGGGCCAGCTGTGACCACAAGTCATGTCATATTTTTCATTTGAGTGGAGACAAATGTGCATGGTGAATAGTTTACTTTAGTAGTAAAGCAGTAGTAGCATTTTGAAACCAGCCTTTTATCAACATATGGTTTTGTTGTGTTTGTGGGTGAGTGTATTATTTTATAGTGTTGTTGATTGCAGCACCCCTGTACGAGGTACTGAATTTGCAGCCAGACATTGCTGGAACAGGTTGTTCGGTTGTAACCTTTTCCCCCCTGACAAGTGATTTAATCTGAACTCAAGGCTTTCTGTTGGCTGTACGCACACACTTAATATGAAGAGGGTGCCATCTAATCAATGACGTGTTCTTGTTTTTTTTTTTTACAGCTGTTACTGTACCTAGGGAATCAAGCAGGTGATAAGACCACAATAACAGCCATCTGAGTCTCATTCGAGTCCCCATTACATAAGGGAGTTGTCTCTAGGTCTCAGCACTTTGCCTGTTATGATAAACCTGTGGTCTCTCTGGGCCAAGTCAGTGGGCTGGTTGACAGCATTGGCCTATGAGGGGGGAATGTTGACCCTAGAGGTGCTGAAAAGGGACTCAGTGCTGTCTTTATTTATAAAATAAGACACCTGAATGTGTTCGCAAAGTCTGACTTTCATTTAAGACGGTGGCCGTTCTACCTGAAGACCCAGGCCAGTTCTATTTACTCTCATTTACACTTTCAATGTTGATCCTACTATGACGATATGAAAGTGCCACACTGTGTCACATGACAAACACAAGCCTTTTCAGCTAGCGTCTACGGTAAAGATTTAGCTATTATTTTAGTCAACATTACAATGATTAACCATCTTGATTGGTGGCAAAATGTTTCCATGGCTGTTGCAGATTACAACCTGAGGCAAGCAACCTTTGCCGATAGAGGAGCCTTACCTCGTCTGACCCTCGAGGTGGGCATAGGCTATTCTGCGACCGTGGTCTGTTTCATTGTGCCATGGGGTTTGTTTGTTCATGCAACATGCTGCACTCCAGGCAGAATATGTGCTTACCCGTGAAAGAGTGCTTCAATGAAATGATCGACTACGACACAACGCTAACCAACAGGATCTCATTATCAAATCAACCAAAGTTGTCTTGGCTAAATTCGTGGAATGAGGCCATGGAATTCATTTGAAAGGCAAAAGTATGAGTGCTTCTGCATAACAGTTTACACAGCACCATCTTTGTTAAAAGCTGTCTCTGCAGATATAACAATGGTATTATATTATATTCCCCTTTTTTTGTTTGCATGTACATTCCAAGTTATTAAAATTATCTGTAATATATATAACCTGTCCAGGAAAACCGACAGGAATACTTGTGTCATATAGATTATTTGGATTTGAAGCTCAACATTCTGCTTGAATGTGTTAGGATATAGATCAAATGACAATATGGGTAATTTGAAAGTATTGTCTTGTTGACAACCTCAGAACTGCATTTCTTAAAGCATTCTAGAGATCGACCTTTATCAGAAGATGACAGGATAGCAAACAGCGTCTGAATATTCCTTGTTGTTTCACATGAATGAAATCCTAGTTGACTAACAGTCGTGGTTAAAAGTAAATTGATATCGCACTTGACTGTTCATGATCCATGGGACTGTATTATGTACAATACGTACACTGCTTTCTGTTTGTCTCTTTTGGATGATGATGTAACCACAGAGATAGAACCCTCACTGTGGATATAACACTAATATCTCTATAAGCTTTCCCACCATTGCCCACCTAAGATACCCCTTAGTGATCTTTCAGTTAATGTTAGGCCAAGTCAAAAACATTCTGTATGTTGCATAACTGAACTAATTGGAGAAATGCCCTTTTTTATTCAGTCTTATTTTAATGCCCTCCGACGGCTTGTTTCCCCTTCCACGGTTTGTGTGCCAGCTTCTGACATTGACAAATTTGCAAGGAGGCCACCACGCATAGTGATTGGTCGGTGTATGTAATCATCTGGAAGACGATTGGCAAGTAGAGGGATGATTGCTCACGGATTGGCTCGTTTGTCTTTGCCTCTCAGGGAATATTGGCTGAAGGTCATGGAAGAGTTGTTGTTGTTTTGTTGTTGTTGTTGTTTTGATCGTACGGAGCCTCTGCTCCTCCTCCTTTGTCCTGGCCGGGGAACGGCTGGAGGGGCCCGCAACGGGGCCTAGAGGAAGAACGAGGGGGAGAGTAACACTGTGAGAGAGTGGTCAGAAGCAATAGAGAAGATCAGATGATTAATGAGAGAGAGAGAGAGGGCTCCCTGTCCTCCTCTCTCTGCTGCCGTCCTGCTGCTGACCCGAGATCAGTGATCGGATGACGGCTGTCATCCCCGGCCGCCACGCCTGACCGCCGCTCAGAATAATAAACATGGCCGTGTCAACGTGCGGCTCTATGCATAATGAATAACCCCGTCACCTCACTGGACGTCAAACTGCAGGCCTGCCTGGCCCGGGCTTGACTACAGTATCTTGTCACGTAATCCGACTCTGTTTTTGATCAATGGTCATGTTTGGCCTTGAGGAAAATCAGTGGACATTGTTGGCTACACCGGAGCCATTTGCTGCTTCTGGGTCCCCCTCGATAAAGCAGATACAGGGCTATGTGTCTCCTTCTATAGAAGACTGTGCTTTCCTCCATCTTTTAGATACCCTTCCCCCCCCCTGCTGTCCCCCTATCTTAATCCTTTTCTGTGTTTTTTACCCCCCTGTCCCCCCTTTCCCATGTGACTCTCTGGGCACAGAGGGCGACCTGCTCCCAGCTGCCTCTCATGGAGAATGCGACTAAAGATGGACACTTTCTGAATGCCAAACACACGGTCTTCCCTCTTGCCGCTATCCTTTGATCCTATCTGATCCTCACGACTCTTTGTGCTGTCGTTGTACCTGCTTTCACACAATTGAAATGTACGTGTCTCAAGGCTGTGACTATAGCCAGGGCAGAGCCACGGTCACTTGTCATTATAACGTCTCGTTCTGTTCTGCTTGTTTTGGACGCCCTGCTTCTGGGCAGCACTTTGCCCTGACCCCACTGGCTCTGCAGTGCTGTTGAGCTGAGCGGGCCCAGATGCCTCCATGCACAAGGCATCGCTAAAGTTATCCCCAGTTCAACTGTGCTTATTCTCCCTGGCGCACCTGTGGTGCACTCTGATGGGTATGGAGACCTATGTTCTTTGCCATGCGCTACGCTCCAGCTTAACTCTCAGATAACAGCGCCACCTTAAATATGGACTACAGTAAGACTTCGATAGATGTATAACCTAGCTGTAGTCCAGGGGCGACCACTATGGGTCTTACTGTATCGTGGCACAGAGCCGAATACGACAGAGACGGGAGTCAAAGACAAAGGTTACTGAGTTTATTTCGGTGGAATGCTGGGAGGTGAGGAGCAATGAGGAATGTCATGGCTAGGCTGGAACGTCAGGCAGAAAGGCAAGTGAGGGATGGTCCTGGGCACGAGGAGAGACATTCAGTCTTACCAGGACTGGACGCACAAATAATATATGCTTGGTCAAGAAGTGGTCTGCGGTTTTACTACCACTGAGCAGAAACAACTGTCTGACGATGAGTGGATGGGAAACTGTGGTTGATATACAGCGGTGTAGACGAGTTGATTGAAGGCGGGTGAGCGGAGGGCCATTGAGAGCAGGTGTGTTGGAGGAGCTACGTACCAGAGGGGAGAGGGAGAGAGAGAGAGAGAGGCACACCCACGCCACAGACATGCACTAACACAGAGACCAGCAGGGAGCACAGAAAAAGGGAAACCGCACAGAAACACACGGGAAGGCCATAACACTCACGTGTGTTTAAAGTGGAGATGGAGAAGGCATGCAAAGCTCTTCTTTAGATTTGCCTCTTGGCCTGTGCTCGTTTATGATCACACTATGAATTACCGGTTGTGTGTTTCTGTGTGTGTGGGTCTTTGTGTTCACCTTTGTGTGGTGTTGGTGTTGGAGTAGGTTGTGTTGTTTGCGCAGTCTCCATGTGAGAGTGATTTGGTTCCTCGGGGGGTGAGGTAGGGACATGGCTGAGGAGGAGCTGTCTGCTTTCCAGAGCCACCTTGGGGTTTGATGGGCTTCTATTTCAGTCTGAGCATCAGCCACTCGATACAAAGACAGACACGTCTCTCTCTCTCTCCGTCACTTTCTCTCCGTTTCTCTCTGTATCATTTAATGGGCGAGATGCCCTGCGGCAGAGTTTCTATCACTTTTTTTTCACGTTTTATTGCAACTGTCCCAAATACTTATTCCAAAACTGAACATGACACATTTCACAGAAGCGACTCGTTTCCACGGGTGGACTAAGCCAATTACACAATCTCACAAACCATGGACCCAATTAGGAGAGTGAAGTGCGAGTCCCCAGTGACTAATACGGGGATTTGACACACAACAGCTGATGCCCGCAATCTCAGTGAGCTCTTCAACGTGTCAGTCTGTCGAGTAGACAAACTAAAATAATACAAATTGTGGTTAGTCACTGCTTGACTCGAGCCAGCAAGTTTCAGTAGACACATGCCAACTGTGTGGAGTGTGTGCTCTGTTTTTTTCTTTGTTTTTTTCCCAAGGCTGCCTGAATCTCTTTGCGGGTCCTGTCTAACAAGGTTTCCGATCAATGCCCTAGACATTTCTATGCTTTTTGCTGTTTATGTCCGTTTTGTCCTTAACTTCATCCATGCCATACATCTGTGCTTACTTACCATCTCTGAGTGGGGCTGGTGAAGGACAATGGGGCCCCGGTCCAATACCGTTTTGGCTCACTGTTCTCTGCAATGCACTATCGATTTGCCATCATGGCTTCAATCTGCTGCAGCAATCCAATAGTGTCTGGGGCACTGGGGTATAGCAGACCCGATCTGAGGAGTTCGTTCAAGTTTCCAAAATTTCAATTATGTGGATGGTCACATAAGTTTCAGTTTACCTCTAATGGTTTTTTAGTACCTGTCAAACTATAATGCATCCATATTTCTTTGGACCCGTCACTAGTAGACAATTAATTTCCCTTCCTAAAAGTATCAATGATTTTCTCAATAGTATTAGAAAGTTGATATTCATTAATAGATTTGTACTTGCATTGTTTACTATGAAGACATTTCAAGCTAATTGGAATGTGTTTGCTCAAGCTTGTGATCATTTTTGCATCAAACATTTATTTCCAAAATGGCTGTCTCAGCAAACCTATAGCATTGACGCTGGCTAATGTTGAAACAGAGTGGCACCCGTGTTAATGCTGTGAAAAGAGAGGAGGAGCGGAGGAGGAGTGTCCAGGGCTGTGTGTCAGTCTATCTCTCAACACACACCAGAGTTCTATTCTGACATTTTTCCATGTACTACGTACTTCAAAAGTAACCAGGACAAACAGAAATGTCGTCAGACACCTTTGCGATGTAAGTGTTTGGAAGACTATTTATAATTCAACACGCCCGCCCATACACACTGATTTTATCATGTGTATTTGCATGAAGCAGAAATGTGGTTTGTCAAGAGGATTAAGTCCAACAGAATGAGCTGCTTCGTGCCATTACACAGAGCATCCCCTCCCGCATTGCAGAAAGACTGCCCACCACTTACCAACACCCCCCCCCCCCCCTACACACACACACACACACACACACACGCACGCACACACACAGACGTGCCCTTTCAGATATCATTTACACTGTTGTGTTGTGGGTCCGGTTTCATTTCGATGCAGCTGCTATTGCTACAGTCTTTAGAGGAAGGTAGGCCTTCTGCTTTACTATTAATTGATCCCAATCCTTTGTACCATTTGGCTTAAGGCCAAACCACAGCACTTCACCTTTATTCACTTCACTGAGTATTTTCAACCCGACTTTTCTCATATTTTACATTGCAAAGTCTGATTTTAGGCGACATTGTGCATGCTCATGAAGTAAAACATGTATACATGCAATAGACTAACATATAGGAGTGCATTTAACAGTGGCCTCAGCAGAGCATGGAATGCACGGCGTTTATAAAACCAGGACTGTCCACTTCTCTTTGTTTAGCGTGGAACAACAGCTCTGCAGCTGTGGGGCTCTCACGAATTGTTCTGGAAAAGGTCTGATGAAGCACTGCTGCCTGGCTGGCCGGGGCTGTGGGTCAGGTGCCACAGAGAGAAAGGGAGAGAATGTGACAAGGGAGGGATGGAGAGAGAGAGAGAGAGAGAGAGAGAGAGAGAGAGAGAGAGAGAGAGAGAGAGAGAGAGAGAGAGAGAGAGAGAGAGAGAAAAGCAGAGAGTGAGAGAGAGAGAGAGAGAGACAGAGATAGAGAGAGAGAGAGAGAGAGACAGAGAGACAGAGAGAGAGAGAGGTGTCAGGGGAGGGTGATAATGAGCGGTAGAAAGGGGCCCCGACACTAACAGCCCCCCCCCCCCCACCACAATGACACAGAGAGCAGAGTAGAGCTGAAAGCTATTCAGACGGATAACCTGCCAAACCCATCGGCTTGACATATTAACATTCCTCAGGTTCAGCGCGCTCAGCCAGCCTGTCCACACTGCAATGACTCAGGTAGGTTAGTTCACTAATTACTAGACAGTGCAAATACCAGAGAAGCCTTTTTTTCTCCCTTCAGTTTTTTGGAGGGGTAAGCCACTGCGTGTGTGAGTCCAAAATGGGGGTTTTGATCATCCAGTTGTCCGCTCCACAGTCCACACTGTGGCAATTAGAAGCCCGACTGAGCGGATATTCACAAGCAAATTATTAATAACGGCTACACGTGCACAAACATGAAAGGAACAAAATGTCCAAGACATGTCACTTTGGCCTGGTAAACACAAGAAGGCCATTAGACGATTGAATCACCGTAACAAACATAAATACAGCCTGACATTTAGGAAGGAATGTAGCAGACACGCAGCCTTTTATCTCCAGACTGGAGTCTTATCAGCGCACCAGCTCTCGGGGTTGCTATAAACACCACAGTAACAGGGGGGCTGACGCTGTTTGACTTGAGGCTGGGCAGCGCGGCGGCTTCTGTTGGTTGTGGACGTTGTCGTGTTTGTTTATTTTTATTTTTTATCTCTTGGCTCAAATCAAACTCACGGTAGTCTGGGGTGGTGCCTTTAATATTGTAATAATATTGTGTGTTCTACTAACTTTACAAAGACAAATAATCGTTTAGTTTTTTTTTACAGTACAGTGTATAAATGAATATTCACACAGCTTCATACAATGTCAACCCAGAAGACCAATTTAATGTCGATTCAAAGCATAATTAGTTTTGACTCTGTGATCTCTTACTGGCCGCTGATTCGACAGGAAGCTGATGAGGAGTGTTAATGAGGTCTGGGACAGCAACACGGAGTGGTGATTGAGATGGGTGTTTATGTAGAACATCTGGGAGTCACGTGCACATTGGTATGCAGGTGGGGAGGCTACTGCAGGCTTAGCTAGATGACTTCAGAACAAACTGTCTAACTTTGTACCTTATCAGGAGGAAACAGGAGTCTGAAGATAGTAACTGAATAAGGACTTGGTGGTGTGAGCTGCAGGGCTGCTACAGACCCCATGGCTGTGGGCCTTTTCTTTTAAACACACAGAGGGCCTGCAGAATGTCTGTGTGCTTTACAAGTGACCATTTATCCAACGCAATAACTTCTGCACCGATCAGTGTTCACGCAATCCATGCATCAGCCCACCTAACACACACACACACACACACACACACACACACACACACACACACACAGAGAGCGAAAGAGAGCAGAGCTCCTCAGAGGGGGGGAGGGACTTAAAGGGAGAGACAGCGCGAGTGATGTTATGACTCCAGCCAGCATGTTATGGCTGCTGAGGGTGATTTGTTGTAGTGATAGTGGAGAGGCCAGTGTGGATGTGCTCCCCTTAAGGAACTCAGAGAGACTAACTATGGGGACCGGCTGGGTGACACACTGGGATTGTCGTAGCTAGGATCCTACAAGACTATTCTCCACTAGGGGTTTGGAAATACATTTGATTGCCTTTCTGAATTCACAGAAATGTATAAGAAAGGATTAAATGAATATGCTAAGGGGCCTCTGTAAAAAAGATTGACTTAATGATGAAAACACATCGGCATATGTGCCATCACTTCGCAGTTAATTAAAAACTATTTGCCGGCGGACATTTTCACCCCCAAGTATCGGCTTTCACCACCAAAGTGGATCATTCCAGTATCTGGGCCCCCCTTAGTCCAAGGTTGATCCAGTTGTTTTGGAAGAGTAATGGACTTTCTGCTATGTTCTCCTCCCCCAGGCTCTCCAGACACAATCCTATTCCGGATGTCTCCAGGACCCATATGACCAGGCTATGTGGCCCTAAGCTCTGCTCCTCTGGCACAGCTTTTCATTAAGCAAGGTTGGTCCACTCTCATTAGCAAAACCACAACACTTGTATCTGTCTTTGCGGTCAGTGTATTCACACTAACATTATCTAAAAAGGTTTCTAACACATTTCATCACCATGGCTCCGAACGTAGTAGGACCCTTTCCAGGTGCTTTGCGTAAAAGGGCTCGCAATGGAGAACTACAGAGTCAGAAAACATAAAAAAACTCTTTTGTATTAAGTATCGCATTTCAATTTCTGTGTAGTAAATCAATGTTCAATGCTGTCTGAGGTGTTTGAGGGAGTCATGGCCTTATTATGGCACTCTGCTTTGTCCTCAGATGTCAACGGCAACAGAAAATGGAGTGGGAGGGTCTCGGAACACCAGCGGAGAGAAGACCTACAAAAAGGTACAGGGAACGTTTAGCCTGGTCGACAATGGCCTCACTGTTCATACCGTTCATGAAGCTTACAGTACTCGCCTGCTGGGACTGCGATAACGTCAGCGTTTCATAGCATTTGTTTTGGAAGGCTTCCACTGTGTGACCCATTAGCCCTTAATTTTGATGTGCCTCTTAAGTCACATGAGTCTATATTAATGTACCTCCACAGAACATTATGTCCTGACCTTTTCGAAGGCTGCCTGCCAGAGGCCCAGTTGTCGTCTGGATTTTCCATGGGATTTTTTTTTCTTGTTATGTGTTGGTTACACATGGTGTCTTTGTGCAAACACGTTACATTGCTAAATGTTACACGCGTTTGTTTGTAAGAGATGCTGGCTGTACTTGACTATACGAGTCATGATTTGCTTAGTGGTTGGCCATTTGGAAGGGTAAAGAAACCTAAAACAACAAAAACATTTGCATGAGCCTCTTTCCAATTTTGGCGGAGCTGAGGCACAGCGCAACAATGCGGACGCTCCATTGGTGATTTTAAACTCGGTTAGTCGTGGGAGAGAGGTCATTGAGTCATTTGACAACGCGACTCAGATTCATGACTTGGCAGACTGGTTCTAATTATTCCAGAGGTTTTGGAGCTCAGCTAGCTAACCCTCTAATACAGCATGCTGGTTTGATCGACGACTGGTGTTGTTCTTTTGTCCGTGCAGACCACGTCTTCTGCCCTGAAGGGGGCCATCCAGCTGGGCATCGGCTACACTGTAGGGAACCTGACCTCCAAGCCGGACAGAGACGTGCTCATGCAGGACTTCTACGTGGTGGAGAGCGTATTTCTGCCCAGGTCAGAAAAACTTGAAATATAGAAAAGCACATATACTACACGTTTTATTGACTTATGCCTTAACCACACGTTTGCCACATGGTATGTTTACTTGTATAGAGCTTTGCGTGAATGTCAAGTCACAATGACAGTGTGTCTTTTTCACAGTTTTGAGTCTTCAGTTGATATCTTGGGCATTGTTTACACGGTCTAAAGACTGTGAAATGTTTGGTATAGGTGAAGTACAAGGTCTGTCACGAAGGCAGCTAACGGGAAGTAGGGGGCTGATGTGGCACTGCCATGGCTCCCGGACGCTGCAAATGAATGAAAAAGAGGGGAACAGACTGAAACACATTGTGACTGATGCACATCTAGCTTCAGGGAGACTTACATGATGGTTCAGTGTAAAGATGGTTTATCTACAAGTGATTTAAAGCGCCGTGTGCTTGCTGCGGGCTTTGATGCAAGTTACCCTTGTCGATTATTTAGCCAAGAATAGAAGTGGCTTACGGATCATCGTCATCAACCCAATTTCAATACAAAAGATCAGTGAAGTTTCCGTGGCTTCAATGTTAGGAGGCCCATTGGGTTAATTCCACTACAGTTCATTTTTAACACCTTCTTGAGACTCTAGAGTTGCCTTTTCCCCTGACCTTTACAGTCTTATCTCTACTCAACTAAACCTGTCAACCAGGAGGCTGACTTAACAACGAGAAAACAGTTGTCATGTGCCACTTCCTGGAGACCTATACACTAAGGAGTGGCACTTTGTCAGTGAGAACAATAGTACAGTAGATTACAATCACTCTTGGCACGGTGTAGCGGTGTCATCAAAAGAGCCAAAGGGGATGGAGTAATCAGATGGAACAAGTGGTGGACAAAAGGTGGATGTTTTCTTTCCTGTCTCTCTCTCGTCTCTTTGGTTTTATACTTCTGAAGGGGCGGAGAAGCCGGAGAGCGAGGCTTTTGAGTGACTGAGTCCGTGGACTCTCCTTTTGTCCTCCCCCTCTTTTCCCTCGCCATTACTCCGGTCCTCTCCAGGGGCATGCTTATCCTGTCAGGATGGCTGGGGACGACTGAAGATATCTGAGAGCGGCTTGACTCCCACACTCACACTCCGCTGCTCCGTGACGAGTGGCATTTACCTCTCAGACAGTGCACCACGAGCACGCGCAGGCCGACACACACACACACACACACACATACACACACACACACACACACACGCACACACATAGACTAATACACACACGCGCATGTCTAGGGGAGGTGGAGGGGCTGTGATCTTTGTGTAAGCGGCATATTGTGAAGCCTTTTGACTGAAGCCATGGTTCGCAGCCCTGTAGCTAATCGTCTCTGCCCCCGCATTCAACGGACATATTTCCTTCAGGACTAGTCGTATGTATTGTTGTATAAAGTAGCACCAGATTGGAGCTTGTATCTTGATACTGAGCGCAATACCGAGGAATAGGCCAGCAACATAGAAATTGGACTAGGAAGAAAGCAATCAGTTTACACCGGAGTTTTAAATTGGATGGTTCTGACCTGGACTGTTCTTGACAGGCCTGGGTGCTCGTGTCTTAATAGCAACACAAGACGCTCAAAAGCAAAATATGAGTCAACCCTAGAGATGGTTACCTATGCTGGGACGTGTTGTATTGGTTACGAAACGGGTTACAGGAGTCACAAAAAAGGAAATGTGGGCTGTGGGTTGTTTGTCCCACATGCTGGCTCCTGTGTTGTTACGATGTTGTGTTTGTGTTGGGAGTCACCAGAGCCCTGTGTTCGTCTCCAGGCTCAGGGCTCCGGTGTGTCGCTAGTGTTAGGGCTCGCCAAGGTTCCTGAACTCCACGGGCTACCCACCGAGGTGTGTCGCATTACCTCCTATTGTCGCGCTAGACAGGAGTCAATGCTTTAGACACACTGGGGGATTATGTGCCAGCATTTCAGTTGGTTTCCCATTGTTTTGTCTGTGTGTGTTTGCCGACGGCCGTGGCGACAGTGACAATGATATTCTAAAAAGGGATATCAGCCTTTGTCCAGTCTGTGTACATGCGGGGTATACTTTCATTAACACTCTGTGTTCTGTGTCCTTGTTTTCGCTTGGCGGCACACACATCAGTGAGGGGAGCAACCTGACGCCGGCGCATCACTACCCAGACTTTCGCTTCAAGACCTACGCCCCGCTGGCCTTCCGCTACTTCCGGGAGCTGTTTGGCATCAAACCAGATGACTACCTGGTAAGACTAAACCCTAGCCGGCCGAACTGAACGGGATAGAAACTAGACCCAGAACCTTTCTCACAGCTAGAGGATCTCAGCATCTGGTACCGTAAAAGTGACAGGGAAAATGAGTACCTCAACTTCATTTAAGAGACACGTTTAAGGGTAGGATGCTACAAAGAAGCTGTCTCACATGTTGTCGTTGTGGGGTACTTTCCTTGTCATGTGAAGACACCTATGATGACTTTCCCTAAGGAGTGGGTGTGCCACACAGGCCTAGGAATATGAGGGGGTCTGGACAGTGATGAGTTTCTGTTATCATGGGAGATTACGTTTGTGCTAATTGGCTCCCCTGCTCTCTGAAATGGGCAGGGGAGCTTCCCCGCTCCGATGCGTGTGTGTGGGTGTGTGTGTGTGTGTGTGTGTGTGTGTGTGTGTGTGTGTGTGTGTGTGAGTGTGTTTGAGTGTGTGACTGCGGGGGTGTACTGATCCCTCTGAGGGGATATGTTCAAAGAGCTTTACGGGGCCTTTAATTCATATCTACTGCACGCATAACTAGATCAAGGGAAGGATACATCATATATATTAGGCACATTAGCATAGTTTCCATGCCATAGATGTTATTGTACAGTGTATGTGGCATATGGGTTTCCTTAGCTTCCATTTATAATTCCTGGTCTTTTGTGCCGAAACCTGATTAAACATAAACATCCTTTGCAAACCTTTGTATCTTTTCATGCCATTGTAAGCATGGCGTTTTCTTCAAATAGAGTTCTTGAAAGCCATCAATTCCTGCCAGCTGCCACTAACACTCTGTGTGCTGCTTAGCGCTGTGACCGACAACAGTCTGTTGGAGAGAGACATGAAGACCAATGCAGGAGAGTGTACAGAGATATTGAGAGAGAGCAAGACATGGCGTGTTAGAGCAATGTACGTTTCCTTGATGTGTGCACTCGTTAGAATTAGGTATTTAATTAGAAAAGCATCACCTCTGAGTCTAATTAAAGATTCAAACCTGCCACAGAGTCTCACATATGTACTTAACGCACCCACCACAAGCCTCCTAACCAGACAATGTTGATGAACGGCGTATGTGGTTGAGCTTGTAGGTCATGGTGACTGCAGCTTCGCCTCAGTCAGGCACTCTAGACGCTAGCTAGCTCTATCCCCCCTTTAATCCCTCCATCTATGCTGTTCCTCTCTGTCGAACCCTACCACTCAACTCGACACTTTCATTTCCATTTTGTGGTTCACTCTCACACTCTCACCTGTATAGTGGTGTCTGAGCGGCTTCCCTTCATTTGTTCTCGCCTTGCTTGGATACCATGGCCAAAAGCAGAATCTACAGCTTTGTTTGTTTCAGTCTCTGCGTTTGTGTGTGTGTGTTTATGTATGTGTGTGTGTGTGTGTGTGTGTGTGTGTGTGTGTGTGTCTCTGTGTGTTTGGACACGTGATACATTTTTTTAGACTTTTCATTAACGTGTGCTGGAAAAGTGAATCCCCCCATCCCCAAGTTTCCTGGATTTGACAAAGCGGAATCCTGGGCTCGTAAAGGTTGAACGCACACTATTCACCATGAGCGTTATTCCCTGTCACCACTCACTCACGCACTCTCTCACACGCGTTCACCCTCAGATGAACCTTTGATGACTTCTCCGACGTCATACCCATAAAAACTGACCTTTGAACTCGCGGTGTGCGCGTGTTAGGAGGTGGTAGTGTGTGTAGGCGGTGTTCTTGCCTTGTAAACAATGCGTTGAGCCATAAAGACCGACATGAAACCTGTGAACGGAACCTGCTGTTCGTTTACCACACAGAGATAGAACACTGTACCAGACCACCCCGCCTGAAAGCATTTAGTGAATGTCCCACAACAACACATAATACAGATGCTTTGCAATGTGTTGTGCCCCGTTTTTTCCATGTTTTCAATTGGTGTTTGTTACGATGGCGTCGCGCTGGTGTGTGTGAGCGATTGGTTAGTTGTACGCGACCTCGGCGTGTGTGTGACCTCTAAGCTGCTGTCCGGGGTGTCTCTTCCTCAGTACTCCATCTGCAACGAGCCGCTGATCGAGTTGTCCAATCCCGGGGCCAGCGGCTCTCTGTTCTACCTGACCAGCGACGACGAGTTCATCGTCAAGACCGTCCAGCACAAGGAGGCCGAGTTCCTCCAGAAGCTGCTTCCTGGTTACTACATGGTGAGTCAGCGCACAGCCTCATCAGCCAATCAGCCAATCAGCCAATCAGCCGCCAATGTTAAGATAGACACAAGTGTTGTCTAGTTGCTTACTGTTTCTTATTAAACAAGCAATTTTATAGCAGTGATGAAGCCCAACTTCCTAACAATTGGAGCACCCGTTCCCTTAACAGAACCTCAACCAGAACCCGCGCACGCTGCTCCCCAAGTTCTACGGGCTGTACTGCGTCCAGTCGGGGGGCATCAACATCCGCCTGGTGGTCATGAACAACGTGCTGCCCCGCTCCGTGAAGATGCACTACAAATACGACCTGAAGGGCTCCACCTACAAGCGACGGGCCTCCAGGAAGGAGCGGGAGAAGGCCTGTCCCGTCTACAAGGACCTGGACTTCCAGGATATGCACGAGGGGCTGTTCTTTGACACGGAGACGTACAACGCCCTGATGAAGACGCTGCAGAGGGACTGCCGGGTAGGTGCCTGTGGTGTGTGTGTGTGTGTGTGTGTGTGTGTGTGTGATCGTGTCGTTTGTTATGCAGTAGAAGATGGAGACATTCTAGTGTTTGTTTGTCCTTTTAAAGGCAGTCGGTTCTTTTAGACCACATGATGTGTCTGATGACAGGGACCTGGTCTCATTGGATTACTATCTTTTATAAATAAAGTTTCATAAAACATATGAATAAAAACCTTGTCTACCTGTCAGAATTAAATATCACCACCTTTAAACAGAGACAACATGGAGATATAAGATTAAAACAGAGAAATTCCACAGATTGCAGTCACTCATTGACGTTTCCATTCATTGTAAATATAGCCTTCTTATCTGATAAGATGGCTCATGTGAACGTAGCATCTAGCCTTACAGTCAAATCTTTGACCTTTTCATTCCCACGCAGCCTTCTCGCTTAGATGTGCCAAGTCTGAGATCAGATGCCCCATCAGAAGGGTTGTTTTTGGCATGGGAAATAAGTTAAAGAGACCTTTTGGTTTTTTATTCAAGCAAATGAAAACTTTGAATTTATACAATTTCTCATTCTCAGTTCAGGCACATACAACACACACTAGATCTTTGCCACTTTGTGTGTGTGTGTGTGTGTGTGTGTGTGTGTGTGTGTGTGTGTGTGTGTGTGTGTGTGTGTGTGTGTGTGTGTGTGTGTGTGAGCGGTGTGTGCGCGCGCAGTTAGACATTGTTTGTTATACAGTGGGACTGTGTGTTTCCATTGTGAGTACAGTCTAAACTGCATGTGCCGTGCTGTTCTGTGCTCTGTTTCAGTTTACGACAGCTCTCCAAACACCCAATGTGATTAAAGCATGTCCCTGGTAGCGTGAGAGAAAGCGAGAGCGCTGTCTAAAGATAGGATTCCTCTCTCAGGCCTGTGTTCCTCTCTTTTTTCAGAGTGGTGACCATGAGATCGTCCTGGCTAATCTAGCGAAGGAGCATGGCTCAATTGTTTCAGAGGGCAGGCCCCTCTCTGCTCCTCTTGTCTGCCAACGTACGGCTGCTTTTTTACATGTCCTTTTTTGCAAAGCTTTAATTTCTCTCATGCTGGGAATTTGAAAAGAGATGCAAGCTACCTTTTTTTTTTACTTACTTTTTCTTTTAAAAAATGAGGCTGTTTGTTCGGAATTCTATCTACTGCCTGACTACTGGCAGACACAGCCATACTGCTGGTATTTGTATGCGGTGCTCTGCGATGTGTAGCTAGGACGCGGCCGGAGGGAGAAAAGGAGAAAAGGACACTGCAGCAAGAGACAGGTCAGACGGACCAGGAAGGAAGTCTTAAGTTCCTGCTAGAGGTCAACCGTTCAAACCTGGCAACCCTTTTCCTTTACAACATAATGACTTGTTCTAAACTTATTAACTTGATTTAAATAGTTTAATTATATCGATCTCCTGCTTCTGAGAATAGAAAAAGGTAGCGGTCCTAATCAGCAAACTACAATTGATGGCTGATGGAACATAGTTAGCTGTAATAAGTAGCGGAGTGCTCTGGGTATAGTTGGACAGGTTAGGTAACAGTCAACGTTTTGTTATGTGGTGACTTCATTGAGTGACCGCCTGGAGTCATGCTTCACTGATCCTCTCCTCTCCTCGCTCCCCTCTCCTCTCCTCTCCTCTCCTCTCTCCCCTCTCTTCTCCTCTCCTCTCCTCACTCCCCTCTCTTCTCCTCTCCTCTCCTTGCTCCCCTCTCCTCTCCTCTCCTCTCCTCTCCTCGCTCCCCTCTCCTCTCCTCTCCTCTCCACTCCTCTCCTCTCCTCTCCTCTCCTTTCCTCCCCGACTTCCGTATTTGTTTACCAAATGTATTCGCTCTGCAGAAGAATGGAGCAATGGCTACTGTGCCTCAGAGCTTTTGGTGTAAACGTGGAGAGTTGTTCCCGAGGCCCTCTAACATGTCTTCCTGTGTGAAGTCTCTATTCCTCCTATCTTTGTACTCTCTATAACCCCTTCTTTCTCTTCCCCCTTCCCTGTTTCTCAGAAGTCATAAGAGGGTTTCCTGTGCGCACTTCAAGGGGAGCCCAGCTGAAATGGGCCGTGTGTAGTGTGGATGGCGGTGGGCGAGGCCCCCTCTCATAAGGCCAGGCTTGTACAGTAGGTGGGGCTGTCCTGGGGGGGGGGGGGGCACTGGCAGTGAAGGCAACCTCTGTGAGATCTGTGAGAACCTTTTCTCCTCACCACAGTGGAACGAATGCCGAATCCAACATCAACACGGCGGGGGGGGGGGGGGGTTGTTCCTCTCTGGTAACTTCGAGCTTAGCAGGAATTGGGACGGCTGCATGCATTTCCAGGCCGTCCACTTTGCAATTCAATTCAATTAAAGGCGGTGTCGCAAAAAAATACAGTACATCGTCTTTATTTGCCGAGTCAGACCTTGATAAATGTTTGAGCTTGGTGCGTATTAACACACCCTACGCGTCCTCCTCCGCAGGCACGGTGGGACGCGAACGCACACGTCGCAGCTCATTGCACGCGCGGAAGCGAGAGTTGGGCTGGGCCCTGGTCGCTTGTGGCTGTGGACGGCGTAGTTTGTTATTGTCGCGGCTTCCTGCCTTCCCCTCGTGAACGGGAAACAAAGTGCCCCCTAAGCAGAATCCCTCCGTCGGTTTCCATGAGTAAGCAGCGGAGCCTTCGCCTGAGAGAACACAGCACGACTCCTCCCCAAAAAAACACAGGAGGTAGCGAGGAGCGTGGGGCTCACAAAAAAAAAAACCGGAAATAAAGCAAACAGAGAAAGAGGGCTCCCAGGGGAGAGGTGACTCTATGGAGGGAAGGATGCTGGGATAAATGTGAAGAAAGAGGGGGAGAGAGGGAAGGAGGCGGGGATGGGTTGGCCCAGAGGATAGAGGTCATGTCAGAGTTACAGGGGCTTAGATGATAATCTTGGCTATGTGGGTCACTTCCAGGGAAAGGAGGTACTCTCGATCCCCTGCCTTCTTTTTCATCTTCTAGGTCCCCCTCCTCCACTCTCCATCTCCCTGCAGCTCCCTCGACGCCCACCATATGGCGAACGAAACAGGCCATTAATAATCCATGCAGCACTTTATGACTGGAAAGTTAGTAAAAAAGGGGGATAACGAGATTCAGACATGGCAGACATATCAGCCGTTCAGATGGTCTGACTGGCTTTATGCATGTTTGTATGTGTATGTATGTATGTAGGCGCTGGTGCACGGGTCACATCACTGTTGTCCTGACTCCTGTTTACTGCCAGGGCCGAGACGATGAACTCAACGTGCCAGGACACAAGGACACGTTTTTTAGCACAGATTCAATGCTTCTCGGAGTAGAACATTCCCTAATTTGATTTCAGATACAATCAAAGAAACACAAGCGTACCATACATAACCCTAGTGGGTGAAAGGTAGTGTGTTGCATAACCGATAGAACACCAGGGTGTGTCATGGGGACAAACAAAAACAACCTTATATGGGTCCCCCTGCCCAGGCCACGTGACCCTGTCATTCCTTTGGAACGGAACAGTGAGGGGAAACAATGCCCTCTCTCAGTCAGCTCAGTCTATCAACGGGAGGCGAGCATGGCAAACCGTTGCCCAGTGTCTGCCACTTGGTCTGTCTACGCTGTGCTTTGGAATAGCGTCCGAACGTGACGTCTGGACTGAAAAGGCTCGCTATACCATGTCACGAGGAGGCAGAGTGAAAGGGAGCTGATTGGGGCTCCGAGCGAGCGGTGTCAGTGTTGAACCCTCGAGCCAACAGCGTGAAGAGTGGGCTCACTGTTCTGTCCCCGCCCCAGCAAGACTCTGTCTTCAGAGACGCACAGTGTATTGGTGTCAGTCTAAGTGGGGCAGGCAGGCAGGCAGGCAGCCTGCACGGGTGGGTTTTCCATTTTGCTGCGCCACTCCTACAGCAGACTTGGACCAGGGAAGAGAGGGGCTGAATGTGCTTAAAGACATCAAAGAGGCTCCAAGAGGGAACATTGTGTAAGGGCTACTGGGTACTTACTAGGCAGAGCCATCATCATCATCATGTTCTGTCCAATGAAAGCTATTCAGCAGAAACAACACTAAGGCTTAGTTAGTTTAATAGTGATTTTCGGTGTTGTATATTGAATTGGTCAGATGACCTTGTCAAAAGCGCAGAAATTCAGAGTCACTTTAGCGAAAGACACGCTCTTAACTTTTAAAACGTGGCCTGAGTGCCCTACAGCAGAGAGGAGCAGTTGTTTTTAGTGTATTATGATGGTTTGCCTCACAGGGAGCTGTGGTTGGGCCAGCTGGGAACCAAATGGTATTCTGTGGGTAGACTGGTGTATGTGGCTGTAGTCAAAATGGCAGCTTTTTGAATAGGGTGGGGGAGTCAGGATGAAGGAATGCAAATCACAGACATGGCAAAGGCAGCGCCTGAACAAGAGCGCAAGTGTTTATTCAGTCTTCAGCAATTGTATAGCCTCTCTCCTTATTTGTAGTTCATATCAGTGATGTGAGCTCAGCAAACAGTGTCCTGTTTAAAATTTGCATGTAGTATGTATTATAGTTCTAATTAGGAATTTTATTTGATCATACCAAGGCATACAGTGAGGAATTTCAGTTTACCTACATTAGTTAATAACTTAACACCGATACACAGTTTTCTTATATTTTCTGTAACGAAAACGAGAGATTCCAAAGAAACAGTTTCATAAGCACTTAATTACGGAGACAATCACTCGTCTGCTCTGTTGGCAACTAAAAACAGACTATTCGTTCTTAGTATCAGTGGATTAACACCTAATTATGCCCTGACCCCTCCCCCCACCCCTCGGCCCCCGCTGGAGCCAGAAAGATCTTGGGAAAAAGGCCACACGGCTCCTCAAAACAGGTCAATGTGTAACCCATGGCTGGGTGTGGAGAAACACCTCTGTTTGTTATTTCCGTTCAACTCACCGCATCTGGAGGGCTCTGAGAGGCTTTTCTGAAGAAAACGTCGTCATAGCACACGCTTCTTTTTTTACATGTGTGAGAATTGAGGTTAATAAGTGGTCTACACTCTACGGAGCAGACCAGAGCCGAGCTTTGAATGGCTTGTGTGTCAAACACCAATAACAATGTTTAGACCTAAGTGGACCACAGATTGAATCGTTCTTTGACATGAGCAGGGAGGATTTCATGGTTCCACACTTTGGTTCTCTAACGGTGCTGGGTGTTTCCCATGCCCAGGTGTTGGAGAGCTTCAAGATCATGGACTACAGCCTGCTGCTGGGGGTGCACGTGCTGGACCAGAGTCAGCGGGATGGGGGCGAGCCGGCCCAGGCTGGGGGCGACGGGAAGAGGCCCGTGGGCCAGAGGGTGCTCTACTCCACCGCCATGGAGTCCATCCAGGGGGACGGCAAGGCTGCCGAGGCCCTGACCTCGGACGACACGTAGGGGCCCCCCAGTGCTTACACAGACCTAACACAAGGCCGCTCTATATAGTGCCAGCATTGTGCTGCTGTAGTCCCTTTGCATTTCACATGCGCACTCACTGTAACACACGGACACACCAAATCGCACAAGGCCTGTTTTCCTGACGGTGGGTTCATGTCGTCTGTGTTTCAGGATGGGCGGAATCCCTGCCAAAACGCACAAAGAAGAGAAGCTGCTCATCTTCCTCGGCATCATTGACATTCTGCAGTCATATAGGTATGACACGGTGGAACGTGACACACATCTCTTTCTGTCTTTCACTCTCAAAAAGTGAAAAGCATTATAATATAGTGTATATATAATATATACTCCACATGGGATTATGTGTGGGATTATGAATCCCTAAATAAAATAAAAAATCAATAATCTAATTTCCTTGGCTCTAGGAAGACATTTTCTTCTATTTTATTTAATGTCCACAGCACTGAAAGTGGACCGATAAGTCTTCTTCATTCGGTCATTGATTTCCTGTCCCAAAGTGGAGAATTTAATGCCCATTAAGCTCATCATTTTGACAGGCAACTTGAGTTGTTTGAATCCAAAGTTGAGCCAGCCCTGGTGTGGGTGTGTCAGCCTCTAAGGTGAAAGTGGGGTCAACAAGTCCTTCTGAAACAATCTCACAACGTCCCCCATTTATCTCAACTGTCTTATTTAGCACCTCCTACCAATCTGCCTTTGCTGGCTCTGTCCTGTCCCTCAAATTCCATCTATGGAACTAAACTGAAAAGAAGTAGTGCAATATTAAATGTTTTGTGGTTCACTCTTCTACCTGTTGAGTTTGCATTTCAGGTTTGAGAGGGCTGAGAGCGGGAGCGGGGGTGATTGAGTTCTTGTTGCATAACCAGACATGACAGGGGCTTTTGTTTCACTCAGGTTCATTAAAAAGTTGGAACACTCATGGAAAGCCCTGGTCTACGACGGGGTAAGTTGATAGGCTCACAATCTGATACCTGTGCCCTTCCTGAAAGCACCATTCACTAGTGACAATCTTATTGATCTCAAATGTGCCTTCCTGATGAAAACCTGCCATTGTCTTTCCTTGTCCTCAGGATTCTGTCTCTGTGCACCGGCCTGGTTTCTATGCCAACCGATTTCTCAAGTTCATGAGCACGCGAGTGTTCCGTAAGACTCAAAGTAAGTTGCCAGGTTGGCCATCTGCAGTAATTCCAGCATTTACGTGAAAGCACATGCCCCACACATATTCAAATTAGCATATTTGGCAATTGTATGCTTGTGAGTACGCTAATTTGTATTGTGTCTGGGGATTCATGGTTACAGTAACATTTTACTTATTCCATTTGTGAATATTCTTTTGATAATGAATTTGCAATGCAACTTGAGGCCCCAATACTTAACTGGAGTTTATAGATAAAACACAGCTGACCAGTGGATGTAATGTAAAACAAGTTTAATTTGTTACATGACAGATCCAGTGAATTACAAGAACTATAAATGGATGCACAGAAAATAGACGAACAAGGAGGTCAGGTTTCATACCCTTCAGTTCCTGGTGCAACCAGGAAGTGACAGGGGTAACAGAGGCATGTTGTAGTTGCTAAAGGTTCTTTCCATTGTTTTTTTAATTTCCCAACCTATTTAGCAAGACGATTCCCATCTGTGTTCTTTGTGTGTGCCAGATTAACTACGTCATTTTATATCATACGATTGCTGTTGTTTCCTTGTTGTTAGCAAACTCTCCCTGTGAATTGCAGTGGCTGTTAAATGCTCTTGTTTGTTCTTGCATTAGTCTGTACAGACCCCAACAGTGTAGTGAGGTTTGGTTGTACCTCATGCCCCCAAGACATCAGAACCTAATGAAATCTCACCCAAAAGTCCCATCCCCTTAGATTGCTCGATTTTCTATTTTCAAGATGATAGAAAAACACAGGATGATGCTACCATTTCAATAGTAAAGACGGCTTGCGTGTGCTGATTTGAGGGGATTAGGCTCAGTGGTGAGCGCAGCCAAGCTTGTGCAAGGGAGACCAGAGGACAGGATTTCATTTCATGCTCCGCTTGGGAGGCAGAATGGCAAGGCATGGGGGATGGGGGGTACAGTTATGTAATGATCATTATGCATATAATAGTTTGTTAATTTTAAATGCCTATTTGGGACAGATGCTTTGAGGTTTACAGGCATGACTATTGGTCCAGTCAAGATCACCTGTTTTATCTCCCCCAATTGTCTCTCATCTCCCTCTCTCGTTCACTCTAGTTGTCTTTCTCTTTCTCTCTTCCCTTCATTCCCCGTGCTCAGTATTTATATAATCTAACCCCCTCCCGGCCCCCGCTGACCAAGGTTTTCTCCTTCCCTCCGCAGCTATTCGATTCTCTCCCTCCAAAAGGGCTCGGACGTCCATCCCAACTCTGAAGTCCTACTCCCAGGAGATTCTGTCGTCGCAGGCCGAGGAGAACGGCGAGGAGAGGGATCAGCGGGAGAAGCTGGGTGCTGCACGCAGCCTGGCCAGTCTGGATGGACATGGTAAAGTTCAGCTCAGTCCCCCACCAGCAAGGCTCATGACAGTGTCGACCCACCAGTAGAAATCAAACCTGTGGGCAGCTCGATGGCACTGATATTTGCTCTGAGAGTTCCCCCAAAACATGATCTTGGTTCCTTCACACATTTCTTACCTGCTTCCTCATTCCCTATAGCCACTAATGCAAGATCACCACTAAGTACAGCAGGTGTATGTGGCTTTATAGAAGCACTTTAGCTCCATTAACAGGTACTTGTGTTTGGCCATAAATCTCTGTCCTTTGACCCCACCTCCAGGGACAGCTTGACTTGTGTTTATTTGTTGCCTCTCCACCGGAAAGAAATCCCTGCCCATCCTGCTATTAGTATTAACAGCCCTTTTTAACGCAGTAGGTAATTTCACATTAGTGTTGAGTGTGATATTTAGATAGGCGTAGATACACAATGAGAGATGTGGGGTGGTACGAATGGTATTATCCTTCCTTCTCTCTCGCTCACACATCTTTCTTCATTGCTCTCTCTCTCTCTTTCTCAAGCACTTAATCATTGTTTTGTTCTTTACTTCAAAACCAACTTATCCCCATTGATAGAACACTAGAGGTGACATTGCGTCCTCACTTACATGGGTACGCTATACGTGTGGAAAGCCTATGGACAGCAGCGATGGTTTTAGTAGTGTCCAACTGCTCAACCCATGGGACAAAGATCTACTACGAACGACTGGGTCCCGTTTCATGTGTCAGTATATAGTAGAGGACATCCATTCAGCATCAAAACCTTGAGACGAAACAACCAGTTTTACGGTGCAGTGCTCGTTGACCAATGTTGTTTTCAAAGTATAACGGAATGCCCGTCAGTTGGTTAGTTAGCTTTTCAGTTAGTCAGTGTGTTAGTTAGCTCGATTCTTGTGAACGTTAGCGAGTGCCTGGACTGTATGGGGTTTTATGTTAACATAACATATTAAATGATTGTGCAACCTAGTTGTTGGATATACCACAGTCCTCACTCACTAAATTATTCACATTAACATAGTAGAAGTCATTGTCCTAGTGTCTAGTGTTCTATCTCTATGGGCAGCGTCATGACCCCATGCCACGATATTGGGTCATTATTTTACAGGAAGTCAAAAGGATGTGGGGTCATACAAGAAAGAGAAGTCACAAATGAAAGTCTTAGTCTTTTTTCACAGCCAGGCCCCTTTACGGTATCTCTAACCTTGTTGTTATAATATGCCATAAAGCCATTCACATACTTTCTTCTGGATTAAATGTTTTGTTAATTAGTTTGTCTTGCGACTCATAGTCGGTTACTTAGAATTTCTTAGTTCAGCTACAAAATAATGTTTATTCAGCCCAAAAGTACATTCTAGTCTTTAGCTTCTAGTTAGTTCGACCATAAGCATAGGCACACCTCATGTATCATAGAGCTAATGTTGATCTCTAAATAGCCAATATAATAGAATTACGACACTTTTACTATCTATCATCATCTCCGAGTTCCTCAAACCGATGTCAGGAGTTAAATGTTATCTGTGTGTTTATAGACAGGTTCCAAAATCTCTTTGTTTCCCTTCTCAGCAGTGTGTGGTGGGTCCTGTCTGCGTCCTGACCTGGTCCCGCCCACTCCCTCCTATGGGGGCTCCTCCATGGGGACCATCTCCTCCTCCTCCATCTTTGTCAACATGCTGGACAACCAGACTGCAGACAGGTAATGCGTGTCTTTATGCCCGCTCGGTACACCTGTTAGGTAGTCTGTCCACCCACTCCACCTCCTCCCCCGTCCTTTTGCTGTCTCCCTGAGGTCATGGAAATAAGTGACGCATAAGTAGAGGCCTGGCAACTTACTTTGGGTTGGGCTGCAGAATGCGTAGAATGTGTAGAGTGAATAAATGGAGAGCCTTGGAGACCAGGTTTATACTTTGCCACCTGGTTGCTCTCATACACACGCACACACACACACACACACACACACACACGCATACACACACACACAAACACCTATCTATTGCCATTCTTTTGTCACCTCATACATTGACCTTTGCGTAGAAGTACTAAGAAATAGATGAGTTATCAGCCTTGACGACAACACACACACACACACACACACACACGCGCACACACACACAGAATGACTGACCTTGTCTGTCAGCAGTCCGTTCCTTTGCGCCTGGCTAAAGATCTACGAATCTCGATAATAAACCCGGCTAGGAATGACAAGGACGTCGAGTCTGCCACATGACCTTTTTTTTTTTCATTACACGCGTTCTAAGAACATGACATGCAATAAAGGCCGGTTACCACTTCTTGTTAGAAATTGCTTATCCCCATCATCCCTTCAAATCGATCCCTGCCTTAGCCTCTCTCCCCCCAGCCTCCACCTCTCCGAGGTCTGCTGTGAGTCCAGGAGTGTCATGTTCCATCCTGCTTTCTGAGGCTTTATTGTTTGGCCTGTCTGGTCTTGTCCTCTCATTAACCTTATCCCTCCCAGCACATTGTGCTATCAAGTGTTTCCCTGCATATTTGACTATTGGCTTGGAAAGAGTCTCAATGCCATTGTGTAGAAGAATGGCGACGTCACAAAGGCGTCGTGGTGAATATGGGTTGCTTCATGTTGGCACATGATCCCTGTCTATCTACCTGACGGGTTCATTTTAACTCTAACAGTGGTAGGCGGGATAATCCGTGCCATGAAATGGTAAACACATTCCGGAATTTAGTTTGGAGTTGCCGACATGTATTACTGCAACAGCATCTAGCTGCCCCCTGCTGGCATAATGTGAGACTGACTGTATCAAATCATTCCTGGTCACATCCAAAACATGTTTGTTTGTATACATTTGTCATTTAAGCTTTTTATTAAAGACCTTTGGTTGGATATGGCTCAATATTTTCCCCAGTAGGAGACCCCCTCATTGTCATAGTATCTCCCAGCATTTCTGCTCCAGATCTTTTCATTTCCTGCCAGACACATTTGACGTGATCTTCCCTGTTTAGACCAGTCACCCCTTCAGACAGGTTTTTTTTGTTTTCATGTGTCTGAGATATCCCCCTCCGGAGGTTCACATGTTATTTTTGATATTTGATCGCCTTATCCACCTTCAGTTTGGCTCAGCAGTGTCCACGTTGCTTTTGTCAATACAAAATACTTAATCCCCCAAGAGGGGCAATTAGTTCCACCATATATATAGGACAGACAACAAGTAATACAGTAGAAAACAAGCCATATCTTAATACAGGACTGTAAAAATGGGGGTTGAATAAATAAGGAACAACATCATCACATCAACGTGACTGTTCTAATAGGCCTATATGTTAGGGGGAATATATTACATCAACATATTCATTGGCGCCAACATTACCGAAGTCCTCAAACGTATTAATGGACGCCAACATTATCAAAATCCTCAGTAAATCCCCCATTGTAGTCATCAACATCAGATTACCACCACCAAAAGAGACAGTCAAGGACAGCGTTCATTAAAAAACGTCACCGCAGTAGGTTCAAAGGTACAAATAACTACCATTTATTGTATAACTTTCATGGTTCCATATCTTGGAATGGAATGTATGTGAGTACAGAGCCGTATTCCAAAATGTTTCGCCATGGCTGAAGATATAGTTAATCACAGAATTGCTTTATGGCTTAACTTGCTGAAAGGGGATTTATTGTACTAATATTGCGTCTTCTATTATGGTTCCAGAGAGGACATGGCGTCTAGCTCTACCTTTACCTTGGAGGACAGCGCCATCTGCATGACATCAGAGCAAAGCACCATGGATGTGGACATAGACCGAGATGATGGGTCGGTGCTTGACGTTTACTTGGTAAGTAATCACTGCTCTTTACTTTGCCTGTCATTTCCTATTAGATGTTTGTATTTATAATGCTGTTGTTAAAAAATAAATAAAAATAGGAAAGTATAAAAAACGTTGTGTTCGTACTGAAACTGGAACCGCCTACGACTAATATGAACTCTTCCCTTCTTTTTCTTTCAGTGAAAGTAAATGACTTTAGGAACCCCATTTTTGTTTCAATCATACTCATGAGGACAGTCATCCTTTCAAACATCCGACAATCACCACACTCCATCGGATGGGCCAGAACAGTCTCTGACACCGGCTCCAGAGCTGCTAGAACCACTTAGCCACCTCTTGCCAAACACATGGACGGATTTACCGGGCTGATGATGGATTAACAGATGACACCAGGGAATTCACATGGATTCCATTGGAATTACATGACATTCCATGCTACTGCAATTTAATTGACAGCAGGCAGAATTGAGTGTCGCTTCTTAGAGCATGTGCCAGCGCAGTGCCAATACGTTTTTATTAGTAATCCCTTAGAAAAGTATATATGAAGACATACATTACTTTGAATGTTTTTCTGCTGACCAGAAAAGACTCTTTTAATGTGATGAGTTCCTGAAGTTTTGCAACCGCTGGTTGGAAATGTTTACAGTGAAGGCATGTTGTGGCTCCTGCAGAAGCGCAATGATGTCTCAGAAATTAAGTCAACCAACAGCCATGGTTAATATGTATGGACCCAAGAAGAAAATTTTGTTTGCTGAACAGTTAAAAAAAGACTGCTTTCATTCTAGAGTCATTGGGGCCAAATAAAGTCTACAGTAAAGCTGGCTCCTATTTCCTAAAACTGCTCCCTTCTGAGACTCCCAGTACTGCATTGCAACAGATGAATGGATACTGTCGTCAGCTATTTTGGTGAGAAGAATTATTGCTACTTTATTGCCAGGTCCTTCAAAGAAGCAACAAGACCGAAGGACCATGATCTTGCTCCCAAAAAATAAAAGGCAAAATGGATGTAAAATTGGATTAGTGTACGTAAGGACTATTTTCCCTAAGATCCTTTGGTTTCAGGTGGTGTTACCAGTGCAGTTTTGGGAAAATGAAACAAATATGCAAATTTTTACATATGCACACTTCTGTATGTCATCACTAGCACATGTAGATGTAAGACAATGAAGAACTATTGTAGATACTTTTGATGCAGAGCTACTAGTTTTATGAAAAGGGTTTGTCGTGACTGAGGAGGCTTTTTCTCAGGATATCATATGATACTGAACAGTCAGCTGTCAGCAGTAGCAGTTGACATTATAGAATGTCCAGTGACTCCTGAGGACAATATCAAACAAGTCTCTTTGAATTTCATTATCACACCTGTGCATTTTGAGGCTTTAATTTATTTAATAAATCTCAATAACTACCATTTGCTGAAGATGGATCCATTTTAATCATTGAATGTAAAGACAATGTGTATTTGTACATAGAACACTCATATAAATAAATATACTGCTAAAAATCTTCCATTGTGCTCATTGCAAAAGCATAAACCTGAGTTTTATCCTATTCTTCAATACCACACTCCACTAAATTGTGAAAAATGTTTACCTATGTATTCCAATAAGGTCAGTGTTGTGACTGATCCATGATTTTTGTGTTCAGTCTCAGAACATGCCTCATTGGTAGGAAAGTGAACATTGCACTGAGAAACCGGAGGACACAAAACATAGTCTGTAACACACCCTAACTAAATTCTTTAGTGTAACAATTTTAATTTACAGAACATTGTCAAATTGCATTACATTTAGTGCAAATAATAACACTTCTGATGTTCAACTTGGTAACATACAAAGCATTTAGATTTGTCAACTTCAGAATGTCAAGATTCAAAATACCAAATTAATCCAGTCTTTTATCTTATATACCCTCTAGAAAAGATTAGATCTTCTGTTATGAAGAACAATTAGAAGAGGGTTCTGAGCTAAACAATACAAACTTATTGATTGCAAAATCATCAACACAAACAAAAACAAAAAAACTCAATACAATCAACAAAAATCTTGAGGTAAGAAATGATGTGAAATGCAGACCCTAAAACCCTGCTGGTGTTCTATGAGTGATATCCAGGTCTGTGGGATCCTACCTGGTGTCTAAGGCATTATCAGGGTTTAACAGTCAAAGTAGAGGGAAGCCATAACACACTATTGTGCTGTTTGTACTGGCATATGAAATGTGATTATGAAAAAAAAAAAAATTCCGGCATCCCAAAACATCTCTCACCCTAAAAACCTAAGCCGAGGAAAAAAGACACCGTGATTTAAAAATGCTGTGGTTGGTAGACTATTTATATCAGCCATTTAGCAATGTGCCACTCATATTGAATGGGAACGATGGCAACACCTAAAATGTATGTATGGCCCATAGTTTTAAATTGCTGTAAGCCACAGAAAAAACAACAACATTGTTGCTGACAAAATTAGTTCACTACTATAAAAAATATTACCAAACTTGGAGCATCAGGTACAATAGATTCCTTAGTTACTATTCCGGTTTTCCTAATTCTCCGATTTATAGGATTCAACCTCTATGCAGTCAATTCACATTTCATACAATTGTAAACTCAAATCTCTGACTTTCTTTTTCTGTACAATACATCATGTCTATGGTGCTATTTCCCAGCTACAGTATTACAATATAGAAATATAAAACATTTCAGCCCAAAAAGTGTTCAAAGCTTTAGACTGTCTCCCCATCAGATGGTGTTTGCATCGTCATCAGAGGGACAGGTGAAGGCAAAGACAAATAAAACCACGCTGCTTCCCAGCGGCTCTCTGGGAGATATGTACCCTGTTAGCCAGCCAACTGTGAAAACGCAGAACAAGTACTCCTAAAGCGATTGGTGTCTTGTAGAAATTAATTTAAATATTGGGGGGTTGCAGATGCCTAACAGTCATTCAAATTGATCTCTTCATGGCCAAAAGTTCCAAAGTCACTTCTCAAAGATGATTGAGTTAGATGGATAACTTGGTAATCTTGTTTTCTAAAATACCCTACGTTCTTTCTACTGGTAGTAAATTTAGCAGCACAACAAGAAGTTTGTAGTGATTAAAGCAAACACAAAGAGAAAAAAAATGCTAACTTACGAAATTTACAAAACAATTTACAAAACAATTATTTTCTTCAAAAATCGCAATATAAATTGTTGCATATACATGTGAATACATATCTATACGCAAGCCGATGTTTCACAACTATGTTGGCTGGGATGGCAATTACTGAAGGATCACAGCCTTAAAACAGTCTTTACTATATATTATAGTTACATGTCTATAGACGTACTCTGACAATATGAACGGCAGAATCATGGTAGCTTTACTACTAGGCATTCTGATCAGCAGGTGATAACTTCATGTAGCTGACGACAGCCTCTTGAATGATGGGAAATGTAGTGCCTCCTGGAGGTAATCTTCACCTCAGCCATACCTAAAAAAAGAGGAGACGGTCAGGTGAAAACAGGACATAATTTTCTAGCATTAATTGTCAGTTTGACAGCGCCTCGTTAAGATACCTGTGTCTAGAAGAGGATGGGTTTGCCACTGGTCTTTTCTTGGACATAGGAGGTGAAGCGCTTGAGGAACTTGGGATACTCCCTCTTGGCCACAGTTCTTAGGACCGACGCTGGGGCCCAGCCTCCAGGGTTGACTAAACACATGCCAAAACACAAACACCATATTAATGTTTCATAGCCATGACAATCATCGTTGTTACTCATCGCCACCCATACAACAATTACCTGCTAAAGACCAATGCACTCAAATCATTCCTAAGAGCCACTTTTGCAGCAGAAATCAGATAAAAACACAGTATGTCTAGTGCAGCATGTTACATAATTAAAGAGCGTTTTTGCACTCTGCCCCAGTAGGATTCAATTTCACCTACCATCTTCTGGTAGCAGATTCTGAGAGGCTAGTGGGTTTCAAATAGGTATTGCTATTGGAAAACTAAGCTACTTTAGGAGAGTTGACCATATTGCTCACCGTTGGCTACGTAGGTTATTTTACAGAGAAGGTTGTCTCGGCTTATTTCTTTGTCTCCCTCGGGTGGGCTCACCAGCGTTTGGCAGATCATCGCTACGTTGATTTTGGCACGGACACACCTGTTGGTGGGCTGGAAGGGGAAGTTGGTCAAAAGGTTAAAGAGTATGGAGGGCTGGAAAATATTGGAAAAAAGAGTTTCAGACAAGGAAAGATTACATGCGTGCACAGCAAACTTACCTGGGCATTCTCGTGGTCCACAGAGAAGTTGCAGACCAGCCATGTGTCAGGGTCATTTTCATTGGTCGCTAGGATCTTTCTGATCGCTGATAGGTAGAGGACATCCCTCTGGGACGCGGGCCATATTCTCTGAAACAGATGAGAGTGCCGGTGTGGGTGATTTGTTTCTGACACACAGATTTTTTTTGCCTTTAGAGTTAGCCCATTCAGTACAACATCATCTTTGATCTAATAGAACCTTTCGTTTCGGTGCAGTCCATTTACCTTGTGAGTCTGGTAAACAATGACCGCATTATCGGAGAGTGACTCCACTACGTTGAAGTTCTCAATGGTGGCTGGGGGAGAAACACGGGTGAGGTCAATGGCACACGTAAAAACACAGGAAAGCCCAAAGCCTGTAGCTAAGAAGGACCCGATGGACCCGATGACTCCACCCAGGGGAGGACTTACTCTCCCAGTCGTTGCGGACGGACGTGTCCCAGAAGTAGTGGCACACCTCGTGTCCTGTGACGCCCTTTACCGAGTGGGTGGCCTTGAGAGGGTCCAGCACGATCCCGTTCTCCTCCACCTCCCTTCTGTACACCTGAAGCACCGTGCGAAACACTGCTTTAGAATGCCTGCATCGTCGATAGCCAACGACTGAATGAACTGTGAATGCACCCACAATGACTGGCGGACTACAATCTACCCCGCCACGGAAAATACATGCTCGGGTCCTCCTCACCTTCATCTCTCCCTCCTCAATCACCAACTGCCAGTTGGCGTCTCCGCCCATATCCTGCAGCGAGTAGGTCATGTGATTCTGGACATTCTCCTCCACCTAGCTCACAGAGAGACACACAGACAGAGAGAGGGTCAACCCAAATCAACCAACTGCCATTCTTCCACATCTGTTCCACAGCATGCTGCTATTAGGGAAGGTCAGCTTGAAGGGCGTAAGTAACAATGGATGAAACACACAGAACAGTGGCAGACTCTGGCTTTGATCTATGCCTGTTCATGCAGAGGAAAAAGTGGCTCATATAAGGGATTAGAAGATGACGACAGGGAGCAAGGAGGAAACAGAGACAGATACAGAGAAACAATGAGTGGCTGTGGCCTAACCACAGGAGAGATACATGGCAGGGTCACACAAAAACAATGGCGACGACCTTCGCTAATTCGCATGCAGTCGGGTCTTTGATGCAGCATCGGAATGCTGTGTATCAGAAAGGAGGCATTCCCTGTTCGCTGGCACTCTCTCGTGAACCCATGCAGTACCTGGGCGCTGAATCTGTGGATGTCATCGGAGGCACTGACTAGCTCGACGGAGGACAAGGAGGAGGAGGAGCGGCTATGAGGCTACAGGGTTTGAGAAGCCACAAAGAGAGGAGGAGGAATGAGAGACGACAGGAGGGCAGAGAGAGCGTGGAAGGAAAAGATCACCAACGGAATAAGGCGACACAGCACAGATTGCAAGGCGGCACATAATCCCAGTCCTTCACTAAGGTAGACCAAATCAATGACACGGTACGAAGAATGAGATCCTTAGCAAAAAAAGTTACATAAAAATGAAATGCAATGCAATACTACAAACTAAAACTAAACTTTTTAAATAAGAGAATACACTTTGTCAAATTACCAAGGCAGCTGGTTGGGAATAGCACATTGGGGTTAGTTAAATCGAGAATCAGTCATCAATCAGGTATTATGTGTGAAAGGGTGCTGGCAGGCATTCTACAATGCGGCAGCTCTTAGCGAGACAATAGAACAACCAAAGGCCAGCACATCGCCTCGTCTCTTAAAATAATAACGTGTTACTTACCGCCCTAACGTTATTTATAGAAATGTCAGAGGATTATGTGAGGAGGTGACAAAATAAGAGTCACCCGTACCTTGGCGGCAAAGCGGTGTGTGCCGATGCTGGAGTACACGTCTCCCGGTGGCACTGGAGTCCCTCTGGGTATCCTGACCTTCTCCGACTGGCACTGAGGAACACAGAGCATAGCCGGGTCGGCATAGGAGGGAGATTCTGTGCCTGATAATATACTGACAAAATGGATTATTTCAATGACCAGCTATCAGGAATATTCCGCCCGTACCTGTTCCTCTATCTTGTCCTGT
>JAPMUY010002895.1:0-23967 GCA_026901105.3 Galaxias olidus
ATGTTCTTTATGTCTAAACCTTATCCATGTTTTTATGTCTAAACCTTATCCATGTTCTTTATTTCTAAACCTTATCCATGTTCTTTATGTCTAAACCATATCCATGTTCTTTATGTATAAACCTTATCCATGTTCTTTATGTCTAAACCTTATCCATGTTCTTTATGTATAAACCATATCCATGTTCTTTATGTATAAACCATATCCATGTTCTTTATGTCTAAACCATATCCATGTTCTTTATGTATAAACCTTATCCATGTTCACTTCCCTCTTTACACCTTTGTTGTTAGAGAGAATGGGAGCCCGACACCTCCATGAAGTGTAGAATGCAGTGTATTTCAATCAGTGTATACGCCTTTTAGCGAACGACATACAGAGGGACAGGGTGCATTGAAGTCCAACCATGCAAGATCTTACAACTTTTTAAAAAGATTATGACTATAATGGAAGTGTGTCTGTGAGATAAGGTTTCCGCCAGCCGCAAAATGGTGTGTGTGTGTGTGTGTGTGTGTGTGTGTGCGTGTGCGCTATCCAGCTCATGTAATGGCTGCTGGTGTCTTCCTCACACTGCTCCTCCTCCTCCTCCTCCCAGTAGGATAAATCTACCCTGCACAGACATGCTGTACAGGCATGCAAGGCAAACTGCCTCCTGCACCACTCTGCTTGCTATTTCAAGAGAAGTGCAACCTTTGCCTTGGGCCTTAATTATGTTCAATTTGCCAAGCCAAGACTGAAACCACTGGGATGAGAGGGGGAAGCTTTCTGACCTATTTATCAACACAGCTTCCCCCCACTGACAGAGGAATCAAAATAAAAGAGAGAGAGAGGGGGAGGAGAGAGAGAGAGAGAGAGAGAAATGGAGAGATGGAGAGAGAGAGATGGAGGGAGAGATGGAGAGATGGAGAGAGAGAGAGAGAGAGAGAGAGAGAGAGAGAGAGAGAGAGAGCGAGAAAGAGAGAGAGAGAGAGAGAAGGTGATCCTTTTACTGTGACGATATCTGCAAAGCGTAGGTCCAGCGTATGCTGATTAAAACAGCTGTGCGTCTTCATCTTTTCTACATTGATGTTGTTGAACTTCAAAGACACATTTGAGACTTGGCACTAAGATGGCTTTAACTTCAGCAGCCTCTGCATACAACATATGAACATATGTATGTGAACTAATAACTGCAGCTATACATACAGCCACCACACATCTACAGGGTTTCTTTCCATTCTTTGAGGTTCAGTAAATATATTTTACAAAACGAACAGAACACACATTTTGATTGATCAATTTGTGAGAGAGAAAGAGAGAGAAATAGAGAGAGAGAGAGAAGGCAAAAGTTAGATTTATACAGTAGGATACAACTGTGTCGTTTCACCTTCAGCCCTGTTGTATTATCTCATTTTTTTGCTATCTTAATAGAGACTGAAAAAGCTCCCTCCAGCCACATTACTGGACACAAACACTGAGCCTCCAGCCACATTACTGGACACAAACACTGAGCATCCAGCCACATTACTGGACACAAACACTGAGGAGGCTTTTGACCTTTCATCATAGCCTCTGATAATGCCAACTATCGCCCCCCCCCCTCTCAAAGCATCACCCGGAAATGTCATATCCCTGTGTGTGTGTACGTGTACGTGTCTGTATGAGTCCTTAAATAAACGCTCAGGCTGCTACAGTACTTTACATTTCAGTTATCGTAAGAAAATAATACAAACAGTAAACATTAAATAGCATTTGAATCTTTTTGTTTTATGTGTGCAATTTTAAAACCAAAGCCAACCCCCTCAAATAAAAGAGGCTGCTTAATTGCCTCTCAGGTGGTTTAGTGCCAGATATTAGTTTTCCGTAGAACAAATTCAGTGACTTTGAGTGTGTTATATTTGACCAAAAAGTAGTGCAATTATTTGTTTGCTTTCATGTCTACTCTGTTTGAAATATGAAGCGAACACTGTGAGTCAAATATCCACATCACCTTGAAGTGGGTAGTAATATAGTGCCATAGATTGACTGCAAGTGCTTCGCTATAAAATCATTACAAATGAAAAGAGGCAGTTATCTTATATGTTATTGATTTGCTTGGGCATTTTTGGGAGGCTTGTTTTCATGGCATGTTCAAGTTATTTTACAATTACGTAATACATTTGCATGGAGAGTCAAGCAGCATACAGCATACATCTCATATCAACATACATTTCACCTACAAGTGTCAGGGCCCAGACATATTTTCTGCTAAATATTGACTCAATGCAATGCACCATACTGCAGGTCCATTGTGAGTCTGTATGACAACATGGTGCTTCTAATGCAATTTGACTTGCCAGTGCAATTGTGTGGAAGATGGTGGGTCCATTTTGTTGAGCGCTGAGAGAGGCTTTTAAACTGTCAGCCCTCTTTCTCGCTCCTTCATATAGAAACCTTTTAGAAGTCCTCTTCACTGCTCTGGACAATGCCATTGGAACAGGTTTATATTAAAGCAATTTCCTCTCTACAAGTTCTGATTCTGAGATAGTAACTAAATTGCTCAAAATGCATTTGGTTTGAGCTTTGTGTATTCATGGGTCTGTGTGTGTGTGTGTGTGTGTGTTTACATTTCATCATCGATATGATCCACAGTTAATGATTAAATCAAAAACAGCAATCTTAGTTCAACTCAGATAGTACTAGGGTTAATCTTTGAGAAGGGCTGACAGGTATATCTCAATTAAAAGCTTGATGAAAACCTGTGGAGTACCAAAGAAGTGAAGTCAGACCCATTTTCTACAGTGGTTTGCTGCATAACTTTCATAGGGTGTACTAACCTAACCCTAACCCTAACCCTAACCCATTCATCATTTCTACAGTGGTTTGCTGCATAACGTTCATAGGGTGTACTAACCTAACCCTAACCCTAACCCTAACCCATTCATCATTTCTACAGTGGTTTGCTGCATAACGTTCATAGGGTGTGCTAACCTAACCTAACCTAACCTAACCTAACCCATTCATCATTTCTACAGTGGTTTGCTGCATAACGTTCATAGGGTGTACTAACCTTACCCTAACCCTAACCCTAACCCATTCATCATTTCTACAGTGGTTTGCTGCATAACGTTCATAGGGTGTACTAACCTAACCCTAACCCTAACCCTAACCCATTCATCATTTCTACAGTGGTTTGCTGCACAACGTTCATAGGGTCTACTAACCTAACCCTAACCCTAACCCTAACCCATTCATCATTTCTACAGTGGTTTGCTGCATAACGTTCATAGGCTGTACTAACCTAATCCTATCCCTAACCCTAACCCTAACCCTAACCCATTCATCATTTCTACAGTGGTTTGCTGCATAACGTTCATAGGGTGTACTAACCTAACCCTAACCCTAACCCTAACCCTAACCCATTCATCATTTCTACAGTGGTTTGCTGCATAACGTTCATAGGGTGTACTAACCTAACCCTAACCCTAACCCTAACCCATTCATCATTTCTACAGTGGTTTGCTGCATAACGTTCATAGGGTGTACTAACCTAACCCCCTAGCCTAACCCCCTAACCCTAACCCATTCATCATTTCTACAGTGGTTTGCTGCATAACGTTCATAGGGTGTGCTAACCTAACCCTAACCCTAACCCTAACCCTAACCTAACCCAACCTAATCTAACCTAACCCTAACCCAACCTAACCCAACCTAACCTAACCCTAACCCTAACCCATTCATCATTTTCTACAGTGGTTTGCTGCATAACGTTCATAGGGTGTACTAACCTAACCCCCTAACCCTAACCCTAACCCATTCATCATTTTCTACAGTGGTTTGCTGCATAACGTTCATAAGGTGTACCCAACCTAACCCTAACCCTAACCCATTCATCATTTCTACAGTGGTTTGCTGCATAACGTTCATAGGGTGTGCCTTTCTCCGGTGCACTGCAGAAAAGGAAGTGAAGAGCAAATGAAATCATGATTTACGATGACAAAGCTGAGACACTTGCGCATGACGACACAAATAACAGCATAACAAAGGATGAAGAATGCATTGGCAGCCAGTGGCTCTAGATTAAGTGTGAATGTTCATTCATTTGCCCTTTGGGAGCCAATGCATATTCAAACCAAGCCGTGCTCAAGGAAGAAAAAGGATGTGTGGCGCCTTGCCCTTCATCCACGGGGTGTGGCGCCTTGCCCTTCATCCACGGGGTGTGGCGCCTTGCCCTTCATCCACGGGGTGTGGCGCCTTGCCCTTCATCCACGGGGTGTGGCGCCTTGCCCTTCATCCACGGGGTGTGGTGCCTTGCCCTTCATCCACGGGGTGTGGCGCCTTGCCCTTCATCCATGGGGTGTGGCGCCTTGCCCTTCATCCACGGGGTGTGGCGCCTTGCCCTTCATCCACGGGGTGTGGCGCCTTGCCCTTCATCCACGGGGTGTGGCGCCTTGCCCTTCATCCACGGGGTTAAAACAAACCCTTGTTGAGTCCTATTGCAGCAAACACCTCTCAGCTTTCTGATGGAGTAAGGAGCTTCAACTGGGCTTTACCTCCCCCAGAAATAGTGACCCCCCCCCCCACCCCAGCCCCCCCCCAAAAGCTCTTAAGTGCTAAGTCACTGGTGTAGGGAAAGCCCATTAGTGTAAATAAGGAGGGGGTCTGGGTGATTAGGCTGATTGGATGTAGCAGCACTGGGGTGGGGAGGTCCGGACTAATCAGACTCAGGATAGGAGGCTGGGCTCTAACAAGGACCAGCACCACCATGACCACTGCACCTGCTGCTTTCTGCGTCACCTCATCCATTGAACTACACACACACACACACACACACACACACCCCGTCATCGATCTCTCTCCTTTTGGCCAAACGCACACACATCGTGACACTACACACCTCCATACATCCTCCCACAGGCACACAGAGCACAGTCATAGTCAGTTGTCTGATGTGAGGCCGATTGTATACAGTGTCATATCTCATAGGACCCAGGCTGCGGTGTGAAGGACCAGCCTTTGTGGTCTGAGACACCAGGACACCCCCCACCTAGGAGTCTTAATGTGGTATGTGTCTATTCCTCAATGAGACACCAGGACACCCCCCACCTAGGAGTCTTAATGTGGTATGTGTCTATTCCTCAATGAGACACCAGGACACCCCCCACCTAGGAGACTTAATGTGGTATGTGTCTATTCCTCAATGAGACACCAGGACACCCCCCACCTAGGAGACTTAAGATCCAGAAAGGCTTCATCAATCTGTCAAAATGGAACCTGTGCTATGACGCGTTATTAAAATCGTCATGATAATCTGCTTTGCATAGGTGGCTCCTTATGGCACATGAAGTCCTTTTACTCTCAGTACAAGTTGCTGTGTACCCTTAGATCACTCCACACTTTCCTCTGTTCCTCAACCATGAAAGGAATGTCATTGAACACAAATTCATTTTCTTAAGGTGGTGATCCGCACATTCCTTCGTGCCCTATGAACGACCTCTACGTGTGCGTGCTCCGTCGCCACGGTGATAGCCGGGGAAGCGGCGGGATTGGACGGAGATAAACGAGTCATTAGAATGATCACGAGCTGTGCGTCTGTGAGGACACTTCATCGTTAATATTTCACCGTAATTATTTGTGCGCGTGTCTACTCTTGGGCACTTATTTACATGCCTCCTTGAGATGTATGGATTATTGTAATAAACAGTATTTGAATTTATTACTGTCTCATTTGCCCTTGTCAAGTACACTTATTTATGCAGTACCCATACCTACGGACACCATCAATCTGCTGGTGCATGTGGGACACCTGTCAGTCGTTCAAAACAAATATGAATAAGTATCTTGGGTACAGACATTTGAATTGAACATTCTTGGAGACTTCCAAATCATAAAAAAGGCTGTCTTACTGTGTTCCAAAAGTATTACACAAAGAACGCTGTGTCAAGAATCTGACATGTCATCGAGGGAAAGCTTCCACTGAAACTGGAAATCATGTGTGCGGTACTCGTGACAGTCAGAGGAGAGATGTGCATTGAGGGCATGGATTGTGTCGTTGTGTGTTTCTGTCACTCTTAGATGAGATTGTTTGTGTGTTGTTCCTATTGTTTCTGCTCTTCTCTGTGTGACAAGCCGTATCAATGGAGTGATTTCCTATCCCATCCAGACAGTCTGCTCTGATATGTTAGCCTCGCTCCCCAATGCTCCTGTCCCGTGTGCTCAGCCCGATAGTAATGACAGGGAAAAACTTTAATTTCCGCAAGACCACAGCATTCAATGGACGACTGCCTTAAAACACATGCACACAAAATGGTGGTATAAACAAATGTGCAATGAACCCAAACACATCCACATAGCAAAATAAAAATGATCGTCACTTGTAGAAGAAAAGATCTCACACAAGATGTGCCGTCCCATTTCCATATTTTTCATCTCATTTGGTTTGCCTCCTCAAACCAGGCCTTTCATATTTAGCAGTAATGTTCATTTGGTTTGCCTCCTCAAACCAGGCCTTTCATATTTAGCAGTAATGTTCATTTGATTTGCCTCCTCAAACCAGTCCTTTCATATTTAGCAGTAATGTTCATTTGGTTTGCCTCCTCAAACCAGGCCTTTCATATTTGGCAGTAATGTTCATTTGATTTGCCTCCTCAAACCAGGCCTTTCATATTTGGCAGTAATGTTCATCTGGTTTGCCTCCTCAAACCAGGCCTTTCATATTTAGCAGTAATGTTCATTTGATTTGCCTCCTCAAACCAGTCCTTTCATATTTAGCAGTAATGTTCATTTGGTTTGCCTCCTCAAACCAGGCCTTTCATATTTGGCAGTAATGTTCATTTGATTTGCCTCCTCAAACCAGGCCTTTCATATTTGGCAGTAATGTTCATCTGGTTTGCCTCCTCAAACCAGGCCTTTCATATTTAGCAGTAATGTTCATTTGATTTGCCTCCTCAAACCAGGCCTTTCATATTTGGCAGTAATGTTCATTTGGTTTGCCTCCTCAAACCAGGCCTTTCATATTTGGCAGTAATGTTAATTTGGTTTGCCTCCTCAACCCAGGCCTTTCATATTTAGCAGTAATGTTCATTTGGTTTGCCTCCTCAAACCAGGCCTTTCATATTTAGCAGTAATGTTCATTTGGTTTGCCTCCTCAAACCAGGCCTTTCATATTTGGCAGTAATGTTAATTTCAGGGTTTTTACTCAATTCCTTTGTCTCAGTGAGTCTCAAGTAACAAGTTCAATGATTTAGTTACGATTAAGAGGTTTTGGGGTTGTAGGTGAGTGCAAACCTGTGCATCAGCATGCCTTAATCCAAGAAAAACATAATCTGGGATTAGTGATCCCGCTTGAGGATCCGGATTAGATAATCTACACTGCGGGCGCTGCACCAATGAGCTGTGCTAGCTCCTCTGTGGGAGGAACTAGTCATTGCAGAAGGGATCCCTGATTGGTGGAAGCATTGGATTAGCTAAATGGAGGGAGGGTTTGTCAAGGCAATCCCATTGGCTTTGCTGCGATTGGTAGTGACAGAGCTCAGGATGGCGGCCTGTGCTCTGACCTGCATGAGGTCACATCCTGACTGAAGCAAACACACACATATACACTGACACTCCCACAAGCTGCACACAAATATTTCACACTCATACACTTCAACTGTTCACAGACCCATAAACCATATTATTAACAAGTTAGACTAAACCTATTCAGATTTCAACAAGCCTTTCCTTGCACTTAGTTGAATAAAGACTAACTGTTCTGTTTCACGCACTGACATGCACTGAGAAGGACACACAAGTCCATTTCATCAACCTGCTCAGTGGCTCATGGCAGCGCCATAATCCTTAAGGTCAAAGGTCAACCTCTTGCTGCTTCTATTGCTGAAGAGGCAGATGGGTCACACACACAAACCCACACATACACACACACCACACACACACACACACACACACACACACACACACACACACACACACACACACACACACACACACACACACACACACACACAAAGCCACACATACACACAAAAGGTCAACCCCATGCTGCCTTGCTGGTTGAAAGGGCAGATGGTTACTCTGTGTCATTATGTTGGCTGTGCTGTGATGGTGGCCATATTGTTCTTAAAAAAGAGCCAGAGAATCCTGTCCAAATGAAAAAGAAAGAATGGAGATCTATCTTAACCTGCTCTAATCGAAATGGTAATTGTCTGAATATTTCTGTGATGGGTCACACAAATAAAGCCTCATTATGCAGTCAAACATTAAACCGTATTCTGTCATGGTTGCAAGAAGCATACACCTTCAATGCTTATTTTTTTTATCCAAGCCAAGTGTGTCAGAAGAGTGCAGGCTACGATATAGCATGAATAATTAAATATATATATTACTCCTTAGATTACACCTCTGCAGGCTAGAGCTGCAATACTGATTAGCTAAACCTTAAATAACAGTAGGCTCCCATTTAGAGAACATTTGCCGGGAGAAACTATGCTGAGAAATGTTGTTATGGCTTACTGTTGTTATTGCAACATATATTTCTCTGATGTTATCTGTAGTACTGGTTAACTAAAGAAAACTATGACAAATTTAGAATGCAGAAAATCATTGATTTCCTTCCGTTATGCAATTCCAATATGCAAACACATACAGTACAAACATCTGTACTTATCTGTTTCCAAAAGGTATTTTATTAAATGTTGCACTTTCAAAAAGTAACTGCTTTAGACTGAAAAACAAAATGTTACTAATGTAGTAATCTATTTCTTACATAGAGATAGATAGAGTGAGAGAGAGATAGATAGAGAGGGGGGGGTGAATGTGTTTTGGAGGATGGGCATATCCTAAGCTGCTTCTGTTGCATTTCAGCTTCAAATGTGGTATTAAAATACAACAATTTCAAGGAATTTAATACATGTATAATCTGCTTTTGTGGATTAGGCTCCTACATCAGACCAGATCAGGATGATATAAAGGGCAGGCGATGGGGCCACCAAATATGTGCTCTTTATACCTTCTACGTATGGCCTATGTTGGGGGACACTGCTCTCTGATGCTTAACACAGGCACGCTGTGTTTTACTGTGGGAGATGCAGAGCACTAGAGGACATCTAAATCTAAACATTATCTATGTGATGATGTTGCTGTTAAATATTCTGCCACGTCGTCAGAGGAAATTTGGTGTGTAAAGTGTATTTTGCAAGTAGTTGATTTAGGCAATTGTTTCCACAAATACGGATTTGAGTGCATATATTCAGTGCGAGTAATGCCCTTCAATCAGGATGCATGGTGTGTGTGTGTGTGTGTGTGTGTGTGTGTGTGTGTGTGTGTGTGTGTGTGTGTGTGTGTCTCTGCGTTCATGGTCCCCACGGCAGTGAGACAGGGGGGTCAGTGGTGACAGCCTTCAGTTAGGCCTGTCAGACCGAGGTCCATCTGTCAGTCCTGTGACAGCAGGGAGTACATGGAACACACTTTATCCGTGGACCCCTGCAGGGAATCTGCAACAGGGCTGTGGTGTGGGTGATGTAGGAGCAGTGCTCCGGTGTGGGTGATGTAGGAGCAGGGCTCCGGTGTGGGTGATGTAGGAGCAGGGCTCCGGTGTGGGTGATGTAGGAGCAGTGCTCCGGTGTGGGTGATGTAGGAGCAGGGCTCCGGTGTGGTGATGTAGGAGCAGTGCTCCGGTGTGGTGATGTAGGAGCAGTGCCCTGGTGTGGTGATGTAGGAGCAGTGCTCCGGTGTGGTGATGTAGGAGCAGTGCTCCGGTGTGGTGATGTAGGAGCAGTGCTCCGGTGTGGGTGATGTAGGAGCAGTGCTCCGGTGTGGTGATGTAGGAGCAGTGCTCCGGTGTGGTGATGTAGGAGCAGTGCCCTGGTGTGGTGATGTAGGAGCAGTGCTCCGGTGTGGTGATGTAGGAGCAGTGCTCCGGTGTGGTGATGTAGGAGCAGTGCTCCGGTGTGGTGATGTAGGAGCAGTGCTCCGGTGTGGCTGATGTAGGAGCAGTGCTCCGGTGTGGCTGATGTAGGAGCAGTGCTCCGGTGTGGGTGATGTAGGAGCAGTGCTCCGGTGTGGGTGATGTAGGAGCAGTGCTCCGGTGTGGTGATGTAGGAGCAGTGCTCCGGTGTGGGTGATGTAGGAGCAGTGCTCCGGTGTGGCTGATGTAGGAGCAGTGCAGAGGAGAGAGACTGGGTGGAGAGTGGTTTGGTTGACAGTAGACGGTCTGGACATGCTGTTTGATCATGCTGTAGGATGGTTTGGTTGACAGTAGGTCTGGACATGCTGTTTGATCATGCTGTAGGATGGTTTGGTTGACAGTAGACGGTCTGGACATGCTGTTTGATCATGCTGTAGGATGGTTTGGTTGACAGTAGACGGTCTGGACATGCTGTTTGATCATTCTGTAGGATGGTTTGGTTGACAGTAGGTCTGGACATGCTGTTTGATCATGCTGTAGGATGGTTTGGTTGACAGTAGGTCTGGACATGCTGTTTGATCATGCTGTAGGATGGTTTGGTTGATATAAACACAGTCTCATAATGTGAGGCCGTGATGTTTATTGGTGCTGAGCACTGCATGTACATAGCACTTATGTTTATTGTTTACCATTCTGTTCTGAAACTGAACCCATATAGAAATATCCTGTTTTATCAATCTCTCTGACCTAACAGGGTCAGCTAGGGGGTGACGAGGGTGACAGAAACCCATGCATTTTAAAGCTAGAACAGAACAATGGGCACGTGTCCCCCACAATGGAGTGGAAGTGAATTCTGTCAATATGGTGGTGATGTGACCAGCTGGACCCCCCTACCCCCTGACCCTGGGGTCACCTACCGCTTCCCTGCTTTCATCAACCCTCAGCTCGTACTCTCTTTAAAATGCATGGGATAGGAGCGGGGTAAACGCTGCTTTGTCATACAGGCGTTTGGCTGGAGGTCTGAGAGGACACTGATATCAAACCACTGTTCTTTGTTTCAGAGTTGTTTCACTTTGACCACTTTTCATTGTTTGTGTTTGCAATCGAACGTAAGGGCTGACCTCACACCAAGGAAGGTTTCAAACCTCCCAGTGGCTCCCTCTGGCTTCACCTTGACCCTGTACCCAAGCTCTTGCTACTTAGAGTCAGCTGGCGGTTAACAACTCAAGTATGAATGGTCCTCTCATTGTTTGTCATTTTTTCTTCTTTTGAGACCAATATTTCATATTGCATCTTAATCTTAGGGAAACAAAACGCTTGAGGCTAAATTGAATGGGACTTTAACGGGTCTGTGAGCATTATCTAGGGCCTTTTGAAAGCTGTGACTCAACATTTGTTAAGCATGTCGTAGAGTGCTCAGTATCCCTCCTTGCTTGGTGAATGGACAACACAGCCCCAAGCTCAAAACACTATAAACGCTGAGGCAAAAAGTCCCTCTTGAGACGGAGCAGAAAGGATACCCAAGCTACTCAAGCTACTCTGCTGCACGCACACTCACACACACGCATGCACGCACGCACGCACGCACGCACGCACGCACGCATGCACGCACGCACGCACGCACACACGCACACACAGGGATGCCTTCAGACGGGCTGATCTGCCACCCTTGTCCCCCCTCACCCTAATGGCAGCATGACCCATTAGTGGAAGATGGGACTGTCATAGGGACTGTCTTAGGGGACAAAGAAAGGGCCTTGAAGCTTTGGAGCGCCAGCACACACTGTCAACAATGAATGGCTGACTGCAGGCTGATGATACTGTGAGTGGAGGCAGTGGACCAGCCACCCACACCTCCATTTCTGCTCCATTAGAGAAAGCCTGTGACAGGTGTATGAGCTCTCTCTGCTCGGCCTCTGTTTGTTTTCATATCTTACAAACTCCATTGATCCAGTGAAACTTCATGGCCTCACAACGTTTGTGGCCCACATGGAGAGCAGTACCAGATGGCTCCGTTACCGGACTGGGTGTGGCGGCACAGTGTTTGATTCTAATGGACTCCGTGGTTTTACCAAGTACATATTTGATTTGCACAACACAGAACTCAAACACTGTACTTCCAAACTAGGGCCATGCCTTTAAACTCCGCCTGCCTGTTAACGTAACATTTGAGAGAGTATTCATTTGTCCACACTCCTGGGGAGTAGCAGAGATGAGGGAGACAGACAGATATCCAAAAGCAACATCCATGGGTGTCACTAGGACTGTCATTTCTAGTCTCATATTTTCCCGGGTTAAAAATCAATAGGACCACTGCTGATGAAATTTGCTGCATGAGTGTGCAGTCAGGCTGAGGTGTCTCCCTCTCCCCGTCCTCACATTAGTTCATTCTGTCTCTCAATGCAAAGGGGATTTCATTTCTTTCTTCCATTGCCATTATACTTTCCCTCTCTAAACCCTGCTTTTGGAAGGCCCAGGGGCTGTGAGTAAATGGGATTGATTTCCAGAGTGTGTCATCTAGGCCTTATAGGAGCGCTTTGGTAACACCACAAAGGCACATGGAGCCATCGCTCAGCTGGCTCACCTATTGTTCACTTAATTCATGCTGAAGGATCCAGGTCAGCCCTCTGAGTACTCTGCACTGGTTAGGAGTCAGAGCTCCACTACGCTCTGTACTCACATCCTGTGTTTAGCTTGGAAAGAATGCTCCACCAGACTGATGCAGTAACGACGCAATGGCTGTTGGGATTAAAAAATGGTAGCAGCAAGTAGGGTTGTATTAGTTCAACATCCTAAATAATCTAAAGAGACTGTGTTCTTTACCGTATAGGGAGGCCTGCACACAAACTACAAACCTAGAATATCCTACAAAGGAGAATTAATCTTCTCCAAACAACCTTTTATTTTCTCCACACAATGACTTGTCAGCCTTGACTAAAAGCAATCTGTTTTTGGCCCAATTCTCTGGGCCTGTGCAGGACTGAGAAAGCAGTGTGGCATGTTGTTTCAAAGAAGAGAGAGAACAAAATCCACAGTTTGAATCTGATTAGGCTAAAATCCCAACCCGGGGCCGAAGTGCTGTGCTTGTGCTTTCTCAACGGTTTACGCTAAATCTGTCCCATGGGAATAATCTACCCTTAAAACCAGGACACAAATCAACGATGCTAAGGACATAAGTCGCCGTCATTAGGGAGTGATTAGGATGGACATTTTCCTACAGTGTGCAGGCTGGCCTGGCTGGCAGAATGAGCAGTCTCCCACTCTATGTATATAAAGACATACACTTACATACACACACACACACACACACACGCATTTCTACATACATATTATCTTTGTGTGTGTGTGTGTGTCTGTGTGTCTGTATATTTGTGCAAAGATTGCTGTAATGTCACCACATTTTCTTACAATTTGATGCTCAGATGAGTGTCTAATTGTTAATACACTAGCATAATAACCATAAATTAAGAATTCACATTTTACGAAGTGGAAAAGGGGAAAAACTATCCATAAATGTAAATGCTATTTTGTCTCTAAGGATGTCAACTATTTTCACACAATTAATGATATATTATCTTCTTTTGAAATTATACATTCTGAATGTGTTGATGAGTTAGGTGATAGCAAGATAGCAAAAATGTATGGGCGCGTGTGTGGGTGTCTGCATGGATGTGTGTGCCCATATCCATCTGTCTATGCCCTTCCCTGGGTATGTATGTGTGTGTTTACCTGCTTACTCTATACATTCCTGTATGTATGTGTGTGTTTACCTGCTTACTCTTTATACATTTCTATATGCACGTGTGTGTTTGCCTGCTTACTCTGTACATTTCTATATTGTGTGTGTCTGTATGTGTTTGCTGTGCTGCTGTGGGATTTGAGCACACCCCTTGGGTGTTGAATAATGAATCAAAGCCTGGGAGAGCAGAGGACAGTCACTGGCTCTCTCCATGGCGCTCAGATCAGAGTGCTTTCCCAGGCCTCACAATACAACAGATAAACTGTGCTATTGGAAAATGTATGGATTATGGATTCTGTGTCAATCAACAATACACTTCACAAACCTATTGACAATCTTCAACAAATGACATATAAAACGTTTTTCATCAATGCCTGAGGTCTTTATATGAATAAATCCTTCCACATCAGCATACACAATCCATAAAAAACTTGGTCACCCAAGTTGGCGAGTAGTGTTCGTTACAGTGATCATGGTAACCCTGCTGTATTACAGTGTGTTTCTCATTAATGGAGGATTCCAACACGGGTAGATTTCAATATCACTTTGCCCTCATTATCTCTTTTTACAGATAACGTTTCATTTGGTGGAAGCTAAATTAAATGTAAAAACCATAACGCAATTGTGCTGGAAGAGAACATGGCAGCTAATTGCATTACGTTGAACCGCCGGTAGTGTCTGCGGCTATGGCGCGGTCCCATCACTCTCCCGCAATTAGCGCTGGCTACATCCCCCTGCAGCAGGTGTTGTTTGGGCGGTGCCAGCACTCCAGCAGATTATCTCAACAGCGTGCTGCAAGCTACTCCCTATCCATTTAGGTTACAGCATTACAACGATGTGCTGATATATATATAGTTCCACAATTACAGTAAACCCCACAGATAAAGACAACGGTGTTCGGGAGTATCATGCTGTGGGCAAAGATTGGCAAGCTGGCTGACCAACTGTAACCTGTGGGCTGGAGTGATAGCAGAACGGTGGGAGGTGGAGCCTAAAGCTCCAGATCACGTGATAGCAAAGAGAAGGTTACACCATGTCGGAGGGCTTTAGAGATAGAAATACAATGAGCAAACGCACATGCAGTACATATCCTGATTCGGACAGCATTCCAACAAACTCAACAAAATAGTTTTGGCAGTGTACAAATATATACCCACATGCACACACTCACAGAATAGCACACACACACACACACACACACACACACACACACACACACACACACACGCAAAGGAAAACACCAACAATTACCTACACAAGTACAAGACACAGCAGAAACACCAAATCTAAATTATTTGTAATAGCTATTCTTTATGGGATTTATAAAATCCCAGGCATTTGATTAGTAATTAGGTGTACTCTAAGGCTACCTGTCTGCTCCACTAATATGTGTGTTTGAAGACACACTGTATCTTACGTCTTCACCTTATAGCAGATGGAGAGCAAGAGGCCGATGCCATAACACAAAAGAGATAGAGCACTGCTTCTATGGTCTGCTACTTCCTCTAGGGATTACCACCGTAACGTCACTGCTGAAAATACGCCCAAAACCCAGGCGTTTATTATGATGGTATTTCTTGTGGGTGAAACAATATCTTGGCTCTTTGGGAAAGTGGCTCCAAATATGTTGGCCCTCCAGAGCCATCAGCCCCTGGAGAGCCAGCTTAGAGTAACCAAGCCCATTGAGAGACTACCACAGAGCTGTAGAATGGCAGGGGTAGGCCTTCAGCCAATTACACAGGGACAAGTGCCTAAAAGTGCTAACACACAAATGCTTGCACACTTTCTCTTTCGATTTGCAAACACGCTCTCTCTCTCTCTCTCTCTCTCTCTCTCTCTCTCTCTCTCTCTCTCTCTCTCTCTCTCTCTCCCGTCACACGGTTTCTCTCCCACACACATATCCCCATATGCAGAGATACACATATGTACAAAACTCAAATGCTCACTCGCAACTCTTAGTCATCTGTCAGCCAATTAGCCAACAGCCAACTGACTTCCACAAGCTCCAGTAATGCTCCAGCCATTTTTACAGTTGTACAGTTTAGTACACTAAACTTCAAAAGAACGCACAGTCAGTGAAACCTGACACTCAAGGTGCAAAACCTCCGATCTGCACAACTACAAAAACATTCTCAGCCTCACACTTTTGCCAAAACACTACACACCATGTTTTGCAAAACATTAAACACAATTCTCTACACTAGACACATGAAGCTGCCATTTCAAAACACTGCCATTCAAAATGCCACACCCATGGACCAATTGGCCATTGTAAGCACTGTCCAGCCAGGGAAGACATTCACTGTAATGTTGATGAAGTTGAGGAAACAACATGGTTTTGTTTCAACAGTACATTTGTGTTTCTGCACATATTTTTGTAGACTTTTATAGAACAATTTTTCTCTGCAGAATTCCCAATATACAGAACTATTATATATTATGACAAAGCCCACCAAAGATGAAAGTGCTTTTGATTGAGCAGTGTGTAGTGTGTTGGAAGAATGAAGTGTGTGCCATTTGATGTAAAGGTTTGATTTGTGTATGTAGTTCAGAATGCAATGCTTCATTTGGCAGGATCTATGTGGTGTTTTGCACTTGTGTGTGTGTGGTTTTGTGAATTGATTGTTTTTGAAAATAACCCCTGTTTTAGCAATTGCAAAAAAATACTTATTAAAAACTATGTTACTATGATAAATTGCTGTGACAGAACGTTCTGCTATGACAGAAATGTCTAGTTCTTGAAAGTCTTTTAATTTTTGTTTATTTTCAAACAAACAGTAACAAGTCTATATTTGTTATAGTTTATTTATAGTTTATTTATTTATCTGTTTTGTCTGTTATGGGTCACACTGAATTGTAGATAATAATACATTGTTTTGATAAAGAAATTGAGTAAATTAGATTTTATTTTGTCTCTTTGTATTTGTGTTTATAACCTGAGTTTGGGTACACATGTGTGAGTACTACTTTATGTCAAACATTTACTGCAGCCCCCGTGCACGGACCACTGAAAATGCGTTAGTGCTTTTCATTTATCATTTCAGTGTGTAGTTGGTGCTTCATTTGTTTGTCATGTGTCTAGTTTTTCTGCAAAATATTTTTGGGGTAAGAATGAAAATAGTTTTATTGAATTGTTTGCTATTGCGATGTCTAAGGCTATGCATGTTGTGTGTGTCGTTTTGTGTTTTGTGAGTCATCATTTCAGACATTGGGTTCACAATAAGCAGTTTGAAAAAACAGTAACAAGAATCACCTGTGCTATATAGTTGATTCTTTTAGAATCTTCCTGCTGTGGCAATGTTTCAGGATGCCTCGTTTATCCTGGGGGGAAAGAGAAGGATTAGCTTTTATGGAAATGGTGTTTTCTTGCTTTTTTCAAAGGGCGTCGCTATTTCTATTCATCAAAGTGTTCTTTCCTATATCTGGACTTTTCTCAAGCCTATTGAAACAATACTGCTGATATTGCTCCAAATGGAATCCTGTTAGACTTATAATGCTAGTTGTGTACATCTATTTAAAATAGGCATGTTTTAATCACTTATAAAGAACAAGACATAACATAATATTCTAAAGTCTGCTTTTTAATTATTTTAGAATGTTTTTCAGTAAACATACTTAAAGTAATGTGACTGAAAGTATTGACTTTATTGTAAATTGCACACATGACCACTTCCATGTAATAGCTCAATATATTATATAACATAATATTTTGATATAATTTTAAATATATGTTAATTAGAAAGCATTTTAACTACAAATAAGTATTCAGCAAGGTAGTATTTGTCATCATCTTATTTGAAATTAATACCAATGATCCTTCTTTGATAAGTTATAAATGATTCTAACAGGCTAAAGATCATTACAATCATAGTATATAAAAAAACAATTAAGTGTATAATTAATTCATTATCATAACCAGAGGTGAGTTGGTAATTATTTTTTCAATATTCTGCTCAATAATAAACCTTACCACCGAATGATAAGTTACATTTTCTAACATTTTATTTGACAAAGATTTAGAAATATTGTTCTATCTACAGTACCTATCTCGCTCATCTACATGTATTTTCACAGCGATGGTTGTGCTTGCTGTGGATACGAGCGATCCTCTGATTCAGCAAATCAAAGGGCTCTCCTCCTGTCCATACTGCCTATGCTGCCAGAGGGCCATAGCAGAGGATGCAGGGGCGCTAGGCAGGGTGGGGGTGGGAAACGCCGATGGATTCATTGGGGGTAGGGCAGGGCTCCAGCTGCAGATTATTCTGGAAATTGCCAGCCGCAGTGTCTGCAATCAGGATCAAGCCAGTTCCGGATGGGGGAGGTGGAAGTCACTGTGGGTTTTTGTCAGCCTCTGCCTGTGTATCTCTTGGCTGAATGGAATGACATTCGCCGGGGCGACGTAGGAAATGTCCCACCACCTCAAATTCTTCTTAATAATGAATCTGCCTTCTTTTCTGCAAGGCTGTGCCTGTGTCACACCATTTAATGGGAACCTGAGATCACAAACATTGCCTTATTAAACAATATTAACAAATCTAAACACTGCAGAATAATCGATGAGGACGCGCACACAGCCCACTGTGAAGTATTGGGTGCTGGCAACTTGACTGGAACATGATGTACAAAACAAGGCAAAGCAAAAAGGCACCCCGCTGCTGCCCCCCTCCCCCTCCCTGAGTGGTACTGAGGAGACTGTGTGCTTTCTCTCCCTCTACCTTCTCCTCCTCTCCCATCTCCTCCCCTTTTTCTCTCCCTCCACCTCTTCGTTCTTCTCTTCCTTGCGTTCCCTGCCATCCTGCTTCTCCTTTTCACTCTGGTTTAATCCACATTTCTCTGAGGATTGAAAGGTTCCTGAGGCTAGTAACACAGCCCTGGGACATGGGCTGATTAAAACCTCCTGCTAATGACAAGGACCCCAACTCTGCTATAATTCTAATCTGTATTCATTCACTGCAGACATATTTCCCTCCCTTAGCCTGCAATAACTTCACAATGCGGAACAGAGGGGCAGCCATTTTGGAACAGCTGCAATGAGTTTGTGTAATGGAGGATGCCTGCTATGAACACCAAAAGGGTTGGAAATTATTTCTTATCATAAATAAAATTGTGCATTCGGAATTCTTTGCAAATTTGCAGAAGGAGGGATACGATATATTGTCAGTATTAATATTATTGCTATGATTATTATTATATCTCCAGGTGGGAAAAACTAATTGGACCCGCTGGGCCCAGCTCCAATCAGGGCTCTTTTATATAGTGAGTACAAAACAGAAATGATTGTTTTCATATGTTCAGATAAGACTTTTTATTGTGGCAAATATTCTTTTCAATATCAGCTAACTCAAAATGATATACTAAAACATATATGGGGTAGGATGCTCAGTGAGAATGATACTGGCTCCAAAAACCTGACACCATGCATACTGCAGTTTTTCACCTACACTCTAATGTATTTGATTTACAGAAGCTCCACTGCAGAGGTATCTGCCCTGTGTCACAGACCAGTTAGGCACCAGTGTCAATAATAAATGGCAGAAATAGCCAATAGTTTTAAATATTCCAAAAAACAATTATTGTCTTCAGATTAATTATTGTTTTTGTGTTTTTCTTACATACACCTCTGCAATTGTCTCACGGTAAAGTACATTTTTCCAGGTGTATTTATTGGCCTTTTTTATAATTCAGAGTACAATACATTCTGAATGCATCTGTGAATAGATTCCTGATCTATTTAGGATTAGGGTTTAACACATTTAAAACCCTATCTGATCTATTTAGGATTAGGGTTTAACACATTTAAGACGCATTCTACCATACATTTAGAATGAATTTGACATGCATTCTACTTTATATTCAGAATGCATTTCAATCCTTTTTCTTTCCACATGGGAATGGTCTTTTGAACCACCTTGTCCTCCGGTAGATTTAGGATCGTACTTATAGCCATGAGTTTTATTTTAATTTGACAATATCCATTTGAAATGCACATGACATTTAAAATGTCAAGCGATGAGCTTCAAAAGCATAATACATTATTTTCCTGTGGAGTTTCAAAAATACAAAGGAAGAGTTAAATTTGAATTCCCTCTGAGAGGTCATTTCTGCACTGGTCTGTAAGAGGTAGAGCCCAAATAATGCAGTAAGGACGACGAGAGGTTATTCTGGGTGGAAGAATAGGGTGTGGACATGTCTCCAGTGATGCAGCAGTGATGTCTTTGGGCAGAGTGTGAGTGCCCTGAGGCTGGAAGGAGAGGGAAGAGAGGGAATCAGGCCAGTACAGAGAACACGACCAGAGACATTAAAGACATAACGAAAGACAAGTGCAGCCCAGTATATTAGGCATCCAAGAAAAGACTAGTTTATTGTGCTGGGCTGTGCTCTGCTGGGCTGGGTTGTGCTGTGCTGTGCTGTGCTGTGCTGGGCTGGGCTGGGCTGGGCTGGGCTGGGTTTGGGCTGGGTTTGGGCTGGGTTTGGGCTGGGCTGGGCTGGGCTGGGTTTGGGCTGGGCTGTGCTGTGCTGAGAAGCTCTGATAAGCTGAGAACTGCGGTGCACTGGTGTGCTGTGCTGGGCTGGGCTGTGCTGTGCTGGGTGGGTGGGCTGGGCTGGGCTGGGCTGTGCTGTGCTGTGCTGGGCCATGCTGGGCTGGGCTGGGCTGTGCTGTGCTGTGTTGTGCTGTGCTATGCTATGCTGTGCTGGGCCATGCTGGGCTGGGCTGGGCTGTGCTGTGCTGTGCTGTGCTGGGCTGGGCTGTGCTGTGCTGTGCTGTGCTGTGCTGTGCTGTGCTGTGCTGGCTGGGCTGGGCTGGGCTGTGCTGTGCTGTGCTGGGCTGGGCTGTGCTGTGCTGTGCTGTGCTGTGCTGGGCTGGGCTGGGCTGGGCTGGGCTGGGCTGGGCTGGGCTGGGCTGGGCTGGGCTTGGCTGGGCTGGGCTGGGCTGGGCTGGGCTGGGCTGGGCTGGGCTGGGCTGGGCTGGGCTGGGCTGGGCTGGGCTGGGCCGGGCCGAGCTGGGCTGGGCCGGGCCGAGCTGGGCTGTGATGCTTTCATTTGGTCACAGCTGGACACGCCCATCCGAGTAGAAATAAGCAAGAAGAAATAGTGAAAAATGATCAAAATGAGCTGTAAGAAGAGCTGAGTTGTGAATGTTATATATAAATGTAATACCTGCATTGATTGGCATATAAACGTCTTTGCATGACAGAATGTTGTGACAACAATGTAATGAAGTGATCAATGAATAGAAGACTTTGAATCACTGTGGTGGAATCACACTCTGAAAGAATGAACACATATTGTAGACTTTAACAGAGAGCAGAACAACATGTGAGGATATGTTTTCCTTGTTAATCATTCTTATTTTGTGGGGATATGTTTTCCTTGTTAATCATTCTTATTTTGTGGGGATATGTTTTCCTTGTTAATCATTCTTATTTTGTGAGGATATGTTTTCCTTGTTAATCATTCTTATTTTGTGGGGATATGTTTTCCTTGTTAATCATTCTTATTTTGTGGGGATATGTTTTCCTTGTTAATCATTCTTATTTTGTGAGGATATGTTTGTCCTTGTTAATCATTCTTATTTTGTGCCAGGAGCCACTTTGGTATTGTAGAAAGAAGTCCTAATATTTGCATCCAAACATTCAGATGCACCCAGTCTGTCCTTTCTCTGGTCTATATCACTGACAAAGCAAAGTGCCTCATGGGCACATTGACCCCACTGTTATTTAGATGTGATCAACTGTCTATAAGAACTAATGATGATCCAGACACCAACTGATAGAATCAACGTCATGTGCAGTATAGCCAGAAAAACATTAACAAATCAAAGAAAATAAGTATTTTTTCGTTTTGTGTTTTTTAAACAGGCACTGCTTTTGGAAAAAGAGAGATGTCCTTGATTGTGTATAAGCTGCTCTTTACAAACAAGTTGATGGTTTACTATAATTATGTTTTTTCCATCAAACAGGTAAAATTTTGAATAATTGTGACATGTTTATGAAATTAAGTTAAAGTATAGAAATCTGTAATGTCCATCCATCCATTAGCTATACCGCTTATCCTATGCAGGGTCGCGGGGGGGCTGGAGCCTATCCCAGCCGACACAGGGCGAGAGGCAGGGTACACCCTGGACAGGTCGCCAGTCTATCACAGTAATGTGATAAAAATAATCTGTAATGTGATGCATTATAACTGAGAATGCTAACTTAACCTGACCCCAATTAAAGAATGAATGACTTCTGCTTTCATTACACCTTTAATCAAGAGGCAAACATTTTCAGAAATCTCAGGGCAACAAACAAATAAGCTTTAGGTTTCAATAACCTTTCATTGAACTTTCATTGAACTTTCATTGGTTTAATATCCGGTTAAGCAATAATTAGAGTGGATTTATTTGGGGAAAATCCACCTTAAAACCTATTAGTGTACATGATATTAAGGCTGTATATACAAGAAGGTCTTGGTGTTGATTCGGTTCGACATGGGATACTATTGCATCACACCAGTCATCAACGAGACCAAGGTTCAAGTACATACACTCAGTCAGAATATGGGGTCCTGAACATCACTGTAATTACAGCTCAGCAAAATTATTCTGGGGACAGGGACTCACAGGTTCTGTGAGTTTGTAAGGAAGTGGAACTCCAACCTAAATTGAGTTGTTAAGGATCTTCAGTCCCAACAGTAGGAGACCTTTGTATGACAAATGGGATAAGGAAATGGAACAGATCTGAAACAAGGTAAAGTGAGGAGCCATTTCTGCCTCAGCGGGGATTTCATTGGCTGTGAAGATGATGGTGATGAAGGTTTGGACTTTTCTCTACAACACAACATGACTCATGCTGTCAAAGGGAAGTCGTTAGCTCTGATGTTTAGCAGCGCTGATAAGAGGAACCTTTCCATTCTAATCATGACAATGACCATTTACCACTAAAATGAAAACAAGTGGATTTAATATGCAACAGAATTTACATTTTACATCAAAGCCCATTACAAGTGGTTCTCATAGCTGCAACAGAAAAAAAACATCCAATATTGAACTTTCTAATTTTCTGCTTCAATCGCACAAACGTCTATGTGGACAAAGAACGACAAGTCCTCCTCTCTTCACATGTGTAATTTAAATCAGTGATCACCATTCTCTACCTCAATTTGCAATCAAGGCATAGGGCTGTGAAATGTGTTCAACTCAAACGAGGCCATTTGAATATGAATAATACACAAGGTGGAGTGCATTATGATAATAGCTTTCAATTACACCCAGATATCTCCATATCCATTTCCCTTCACTTCTTGTCTGCAGTGGAGAGGAACATTACACCATAGAGGAGACACTCGTGACAAGAGCAGCATGAAGATCCTAATTCCTAATTTATCTTGATTCTACTGTACCATATGTAAACTGGTTACCCATGCTTTTATCTTGATGCTACTGTACCATATGTAAACTGGTTACCCATGCTTTTATCAATATCAATCCATTATCACATGCTGACCACTCCAAAACAATTATCGATGCGTTACCTTTCTTTGCGCCAATCAATAACCTCGAAATTAACTTGGTAACATTTACCCCATAATTGGGCACAACTGAGCTAAATTTCAAAGTCCGCACTGCCATTCACATTGAGGATGAACGGCAGAACGATCAATTTAATTAACGTGGAAGCTCATGGAAGTAGGGAAGTCTTAAAGAATGTGGTAAGAAATCTGGTCTGATGAACTGCACACCTGTCACAGGTCACAGGTCACAGGTCACATTTCGGTGTCCTTCGTTTTGCTTAGATGAGCCAGCGTAGGTCCCACTAAGGGCTTTGTGCCAACAGAACCCCCATGACCATGTGACATTGTCCTGGAGACCTGAGGTCAATGACGGTGACCCTATGACTCAGTGTGTCATGGAGACCTGAGGTCAATGACGGTGACCCTATGACTCAGTGTGTCCTGGAGACAGTGACAGGTGACACTTCTCCCCGAAAACACCCGGTCGACCTCCATCCCAGAGCCACTTTGAACAGCTTCAGATGGCTGGTGGGAACTGACTTTTTGTGAATGTTAAAGAGACACAGTTTCCTTCCATCCAACTGATCAGTATATTTTCTACATACAGAGATACACTCTGAGATACACTGGCAGAGAGAGTTAAGTAGTTTAGGAACTGTCTCGTACAGGAATCCATTAAAAGAAATTTGAGGCAAAAAAAAGAACAACCAAGAAATACACAATTTTTCTGTAATCAAAGTATTGTGCTGTACACATCTTTGCATGTCTTTATTAGTCCTTCAAACCATTCTGATCACCTGGGGAAGTGGTCAAATAGGAGATACAGCAAGGGCCTTTTCACAGGGTTAGGGTTATAATCTGAGCTTTGTTT
>JAPMUY010002898.1:0-24206 GCA_026901105.3 Galaxias olidus
TAACTGTAAGAACGCAAATGCAATACACCTTACACCCCTAGGTGGTTCTAAGCACAACACAAGCAATGTGGGGGCAGAACAGTAAGTATTATGGCAATAAGATAACAGATTATATCCAACTGGTAGCACAGACAACACTAACCATAAAACACTAACCATAAATTCTATTCTTAAGTCTTGACAGGCTTACCCTTTGTAGTGTTATGAAGTATAGTTGTCATGTTTAGCTTCAAAACTATATCCAATGCCAATTTTATTAGCTTTTTAGTTTGAAGACACACTCGTGTGAAATTTTGTTGGTCTGTGGTGGCGATGTTTTTTAGGGTGCAGACTGTTCCTTTCAATATATTAAAGCACTATTCAAATAGATACTGTTAGAAAAGTTTAGTGAGCACATCTATAATGGTCTGCCAGGAATTGTGGTTTGAGTGTTTTTCACAAAATCCAAAATAGCAGAAAATTAATTAAGACGTACTAATGGGTTCTTGAGGCAAATATGTTCCTAATAGGGACAGGAACCAGTCCAGCAATTTCCACATCTTTACATGACACAGGACGTGGGGCGTGATCTATCAAAATTGGCAAATTTTGGTGGGCTGGAAAAGCACCCCCTTTGGATATTTTGTTATGGCGCTTGTATGGCAGGGTGTGGCACGTGATTGTTTCTGCTCATGCAAAGTTACATCTGTCTATGTATTTGTCCTAACAATTGACACACACATTGCTAAAGTTTTGGACATTCCCCCTGTGGCTGCTGCTGGTATTACCACTTACCAACTAACACTTAAAATCAAACTCCTCCTAGATGGTTCAACCAATCTTGATGCAAATGGGTAAGCAGCATCTGTAGACATAGACCTTTGAAAACCTTTTTGAAAAGTCTGTATCTTAAACAAGATGGCTGCCATAAGCCATTGAACACAGAAGATTAGTTGCGTTGTTGACACAGCGCCCCCTTTCGACCAAACATTACCATTTTCCAAACGTGACCTGTACTTACCCAAGTAGTTATGCCTATCAAGGTTCATGGCTCTAACACAAACATGTCATGAGATACAATTATGTGTGGTTTGTAGCGCCCCCTTAAAGGCGACATGGTTATGGCTTGTTTTTCTGACCCTTTGTAGTGTTATGAATGACCATAGTCAATTTAAAGTTCCTATCTACAACTTTGACAATTTTATTAGCTTTATGATTTAAAGACATACCCACTTACAATTTAAATGGTCCATGGCGGCCATGTTCTTTCAGGCATAAAGGATTCCTTCAAGATTTCTAATGGTCTACGCATACACTGTATACCAATTTTCGTGAGGATCGGTCAAACGGTCAATGATTAGATATGGCTTGACAGTTTTTCACAAAATCCACAATGGCAGAAAATCCATCATGGCAGACTTTATGGGTTCTGAGGCAAATTTGTTCTTCATGATGACATACACCTGTACACCAAGTTTCAGGTCAAAATATGACACGGGCTGCGGGGCGTGGCCGTGTCAACTTTTTACTTTTGGTTGCTTTGTATAGCGCCCCCTTTGGGTCAATTGGTATGGCACCTGTATGGCAGGGTGGGACACCTGGGTGTCTATGCTACTGCAAAGTTTCATCTGTCTATGACATTCTATCTCACGGGAATTTACACAGGTAGGGAGGAATAAATAATAATAATAATGAACGGCAGCAACAACAATAGGGTTCTATGCAGTTTCACTGCATAGACCCCTAATAATAATAATGAACGGCAGCAAAAACAATAGGGTTCTATGCAGTTTCACTGCACAGACCCCTAATAATAATGAACGGCAGCAAAAACAATAGGGTTCTATGCCGTTTCACTGCATAGACCCCTAATAATAATAATGAACGGCAGCAAAAACAATAGGGTTCTATGCAGTTTCACTGTGTAGACCCCTAATAATAATAATAATAATAGGGAAGAATAAACCGGTACAATAACTATAAGGGTCTACGCACTTTGGGCTCGGACCCTTAATAATAATAATAATAATAGCGAAGAATTAACCGGTACAATAACTATAAGGGTCTATGCCCTTCGGGCTAGGACCCTTAATAATAATAATAGGGAACAATAAACCGGTACAATAACTATAAGGGTCTTCGCCCTTCGGACTAGGACCCTTAATAATAATAATAATAATAGGGAAGAATAAACCGGTACAATAACTATAAGGGTCAACGCTGTTTGGGCTACGACCCTTAATAATAATAGGGAAGAATAAACCAATACAATAACTATAAGGGTCTACGCCCTTCGGGCTAGGACCCTTAATAATAATAATAATAATACGGAAGAATAAACCGGTACAATAACTATAAGGGTCTACGCCCTTCGGGCAAGGACCCTTAATAATAGGGAAGAATAAACCGATACAATAACTATAAGGGTCTACGCCCTTCGGGCTAGGACCCTTAATTAAAGCTGCAAGCAGCATTTCACGGGTCCTAGCCGTATGGCAAGGCATACAAGTAAAATAAAGGTTTTTGTTTTATGTTTAACAAGAGTTTTTTGATTTTCCAAATCTAACATCAGCTTAAAATATTTCAGAGCCAGCAAAAGAGGCACACAATGCAAATTAATGACTATTTTGGCTTTTTATATTTGGCATTTATAGTGCCCCCTAAAGGTAGATGTGAAATAGGCTTTGCATATATCATCAACGCAGCCTCTAGAGGCATTGTGTATTAAGTTTCATGAGGATCAGACTTAGTTTGACAATGTTCTTACCATTTATTAGATAAGCCACGCCCATAAGGCCAACCATTGGTCCAATCAAAATGTTCTTTTAATAGTTGACTTAGACTCTGGTCTAGAGTATATATGTAAAATGTCATGCAATTTGGTCATTTACACAAGGAGGAAAACCGGTATGTCTTTTGTGTTATGAGACGGTGTCAGTTGTCAAAGAGTGCAATCTACGTCGGCATTTTGACACTAAACACGGAGCTAAGTATGCTAAAGTTAGCCTTCAAGAAAAACAACAAATTGTCAAGAATTAAAAGGTAAACTGCGATCCCAGCAGAATATGTTCACACAAGCCACAACCAAAAACGATGCGGCAGTGAAAGCTAGCTTTATTGTGACTGAAGAAATCGCCCGAGCTTCCAAGTCTTTTTCAGAGGGTGCGTTTTTGAAACAGTGCATGCTGAAGGTCTGTGAGCAGGTGTGCCCCGACCAGATACAAACTTTTAAAAATGTCAGTTAATCAAGAAACGCAATCGCTTCGATTTCATGCTGCTCTTATTCTGTCTATGATTGGGAGCACCTATCTGTGCGAACAGATGTTTTCAATAATGAATCTAAACAAGACCAAGCACAGATCACGCATCACTGATGACAACCTCCACGCTGTTTTACAGATTGCCTCAGCACAAGACCTAAAACCAGATATTGACACACTGGCCACGGGAAAACAGTGTCAGACATCCGTCCAGAAAACATAAGTAAGCATTTTTAAAAACCTAATTAAAATATAATTAAATTGGATGAGAATGGTGGAGAGGGGATTTACTTGGTGTGTTCAAGGACAGGCAGCATCTCCTCATCAACTTCACCTAAAACTTGACCAATATAGTTGTGAACAGACAACCCTTATTTTGTTATGTTGAGTTTATTACATATACAAATTTATATGTGTAGCACTGTATTTCGTGTTTACAGGCTTATGTGTATATGCAGACAAATGTTTACTGTAATCAAACCATCTCTCATTGGTTGGATGTATGCCCCCTGCAAGGCTAAGTGCAGCCATTTGTTTTTGTAAAATGCTACATCTTTCACACATGTTCTTAGCAGCTCACAATTGTTGGTTATTCTGCCCCTCTTAACTGTGACAAAAACGTTTTGAACAAAGTTAATGTCATAACTTGTTTGATATTTTTCTTTATTTACTTGAATAGTTTGGTCGTTGATTGTTGGAGTAATGTGTGTTTCTTAACCTGACAAATTAAAAGGATTTATGTTATAACAACAGAGCAACAAGCAAAAATCTTTTTTTACATACAGTACTGTGCAAAAGTTTTAGGCAGGTGTGAAGTCTTTAAAGTTATAAAAAATATATATAAAAATATAAATGTGAATTAAAATATTTTTTTTTATCAATTCATGAAATACAAAGTGAGGGAAAACCAAATCGGTATCAAAACAACATTTGGTGTGACCACCCTTCGCCTTCAAAACAGCATCCCCTGCCAAAAAATTATGCACAGTACTGTATATGCAAACGCATATGTAATATTTGTAACTCGAATAAGTAATAAATACAAATACAGTTATTTAACAAGATGTTATGGAGTAGTTACATTTATTTTACATTACATTTAGTTGTATTTTCTTACACTTTTACTGTCTGACAGTTACATCTGGCCCTTGGAGGGCAACCATTATGCTGATCTGGCCCTCGGTGAAAATGAGTTTGACACCCCATATCAAGAAAATGCCATTTTTGGACTTTTTGTTTGAAACAAATTCAAGTACAGAAACTGACATCGCAAAGGTGCATGCCAAGGACCCTAAGAAACATCTAAAAGGTTAGTAAGTCTTTCTTAAATATGAAAGAAAGGCTCATTTTCAACTGCTGGAAAGGTGCCACATGTGTATGTCATGCCGTATGACTTCAAAAAAAACTATTAATATTAGGTTTCATCTGCAAATCAAAATTTTGTTGATAAATTTGATAGTGCACTTTGGTGACCAATTCTGTGCCTGTAAAATTTGACTGAACTTGAAAACATCATGTGGTGAAACCAAGTATCATGTGGTGCAACCATTATCACTAGATATTCGTCCTTCATTGGCAGTTTCTGCGCATTTATATTTCATTAATTATTTATAAACACAGTTCTTTATTTTAGTATACCTTTATGTATAATTTTGCATAGCTATGTCTGCAATTTCAGTAAGTTTCCCTGATATTTTGGAAAGAACATTTTATTTTTACAACTTAATGACATGCCAAACCATTTACCTATATCATTAAATGTTATTTGGGTAATTACACATTTATCAATAATTCATAACTATTTTAACCCATTTCCAAGATGGCACAAGCAAGACAAAACAGCGCTCGCCACAGGTGGTGTGTTAGTTCCAACCTAGCAGCAAGAGCTGAGAATTTCAAAATTCACAGGATAGGATGTTATAATAGCCATTATGCCATACTCCAAGATGAGCACTTCAAAAGACAATATTTTAGAATGGAATTGGGTTAAGAGCAGATATGTCTTTGGGGTTTTCAAGTGGGGCACCCTCCATCCCTAATGTTTCATTAATTTGAGCCCACGACACCTCCAGAAGGCTTAACGGTGAGTCAGAGTCACCCCCCCTCTATATCCGCTCTCGGCATGGCCAGATATAAAAAAAAAGGTGTTTATTAAGCTGAGAGATATCCCTTTACCTATTCCTGCAGGCGCTTTCTGCCAACTCTGCAGGGATACTTACCACCTGAAAAGAAGATAATCTTTCCCTACCCTGTTTCTGCAGGCTTGATATGACCTTGATGACCTTATTAGAAGAAATATAAGTATGCAAAAGAAGTATTAGAAGAAAGAAAAGTATTCAAAAGAAGTATAAGTAATGTAACAAAAAGTACATATTTCTCTAGTGTTTCTCTACGGTCATGTTGGGAGGAATTTGATCTTTTTTGTAACAAATTGAACTATCTGTCATCTATCATTAGTCTAAAATAAAATGTACTATGTACAAAATTGGATTTATTGCATGAGAATATACAGTACTGTTTCAGCTACCAGAAAAGAAAACAGCAGGGAAACACATCTAGTACACATCTAAAGTGAAGTTAGCTGGTAAATAGAGAGAAGAATTGATTATCAAAATGAACCATGTTCTCAAGTCTCATCACGTGTGCTGCATGTTATTTATATACTGTACATAAAATGTGATGAATTGTGTGACCCCCCCCCCCCCCATATCATAGTATATTTTGATAAAAAGCTCTGAAATGTCTCACACTTCTTATGAATGTTTTTTCCTGAACATTATAAAGTTCACAACAAAGTCTATTGTGCATTGCACTTTTTTAAAAACGTTTGGTATGAGTAATAAATAAAATGTGCTGATACAGTATGCTTAACTTAATCTGTTTAATAATTTAATCAGTTTTATGGGTTTTAAAAGAAAAATAGGTCTGGTAACTACATAAAGAGGGAGGCTGTGCCATTATAGAATGTGAAGATAATGATCATGATTTAGAGAAACTCAAAATAAATGCAAACACTGTTTTTCAAAACGTACTCTAATAATGAACCTTGTTAAAATGTTAAAACAGAAAAACAGAGGAATTGAAAAATAAAACAACAGCTGTAAAGCACGGCATACAAATGAGTCAGTTTATTGTTAAAAATTTCAAGCCCATTGATTTGAAAAATATATTACCATTACCAATCTTACCGTTGATAACGTTCACAAAGATAACGTTATTCTTTTAAAAACAATTCCGTAGAAAAAAAACGTTGGCTTGGACAGGTATCCGACCTAAGCTACTATGGAATGAGATTTGTGCCAAAAGTCTACAAAAGAAAAAGCTAAATCTACAAACAAAAAATAAACTAACCAAAAGCATTACTAAAATCCAAAAGCAAAAAAGGAAATCCAAAAGTGAAAAAAAGACAATCCAAAAGAAAAACTAAAATTCAAAAGAAAAATATAAGAACTATAAGCAAAACTAAAATCTATAATAAAAAAAATAAATTAAATATTTGTAAGTTAAATCTTACAGATCTATATTTGTTTTTTTATGGTTTTCAGTTTAGTCATTTTAATCCACTTTTATCTAGAGAGAGACTGATGGACAACTTTTCAAACGATAGCATTTTTCTGGTTTGCTGTTGAAGGATGGCAGTTATAGCAGATCAGCAAATGTTCAGATAATAATAATACATTTAATTTGTAAAGCACAATCTCAAAGCCCCACAACTTTTAGATAATATAATATATGCAATAATATATAATATATGCAATATTGATCTATCTTCAAAACAGAAAAACAGAGGAATATATGTTAAAAAAAGAAAAAGAGGAATTGAAAAATAAAACATATTAGTTCTGTAGGTGATTATTAAATTGTTAAACACTGCAATAACAGCAGCAACACTGAAAGATAACCTTTCTGTACTGGCTGCATTGAGAAGGTGAGGAATTATTGGGCCACACAGGGTGTAGTCTATTCGGTACAGGTGTACAAACTCCAGAATAATAATATTCAAGTCTGGGCTATTGGCCTAATAGCCCAGACTTGAATATTCCCACCGCCATGTGTCACTGTTGGTTTTATACATGGAATAATCAGATTGCTCAAATAATCCATAGCTGCATGTAACAACGCATTGTTATAACTCAACAAAACGTAAACACATTTTCACTTCATTATGTAATAACATCCACATTTTGTAATAATCTGCCGCATTTTGTAATACACTTGCATGCAATATGTAATAACTTTCCCTACATTTTGTAATAAAATTATTACATATTGCAGTGGTTATTACAAAATACGTGTTATAGTTTTTTAAAAATTGAAATGTAATAATATTGTGCATTATGTAATAACCAACAAAAGGGATGTCTGATAGCCATATAAAAGCTAGCGGTGCCGAATGCCAGGGCAACACTTGCGTCACTGCTCCATCCTCAAATCTACCTCAGGGAATCTTTAGCTGAAAGCCTTGACTTGGATTATGACAATGACGGTGTCATTAGTATGATAAGGCTCTACAAATCTGCTGAACACGGTAGTGGTCTTGCAATGAGACTAAGGGAGTTTTTCAGCAAAAATAGCAAATGGATTATTGCCCGAGTCCTGCTTAAGACTGTCGTCTATGGTCAATTTAAAATCAAGGACATTTTTTGGGAGATAGAATTATCTAATGTTTAGCTGTATAGGTAGATTTTCTTTGTTAAAGCAACTTCAAGTGTTTGTAGTTAAGCAGTTTACAGATAGTGTATTCCTGGGGTTATTTCAATCACACCTACCCAAATTCAAACAGAAGAATTTAATGTTCAAATAAGAAATATTTAATTTAATAATAATAATAATACATTGAATTTATAAGGCGCCTTTCAAGGCACTCAAGGTCGCCGAATTGATTTAAATGGCTTAGCACATATAATCTATCTTTAGTAAAGTAACTCGTCTTTAAGAAATAATTTATAAATCATTATCACACATTGACAAACAATAAGATAATAGTTTATTGATGGTCTAAAACCTGCTTATTACTGAAAGTTATAAAGTGTTGACCATAAAAACTAAACTTATAATAGATGAAATGTGAGATCCATCTCAACAAAATATGTTTTTTGCAACAATACAAATCGAGGTTTTTCCATCAGAAGACACATTATGTTGTCAACTCACTGCAAATTCGATCCCTACAATGTGAGCGTTGGTTAGAATCATTGTAACAATGTTGCAAATGCATGTTTACAAATTTTCACAGAAAATATGAAATTAATATAATTAGTTTTTGTTTTATTTGTGGTAAAATTCGAAGATCCAATGTCATTCATGTATTATTAGATGTCTGGTTGCCAGGCATTTCTCTAAAATTTATTTATTGCATTGTGGGAAAAAAGTGACTTTAATAGCAACACTGGTACTAGCACACTACATAAAAAAACAACACAATTAGCACGTTTCACGAATTCTATCTTGCAAAACATTTTCCACACAGAAAAAGAGGTATTCTAACCTACCAGTCCCTCCTATATCCTATAATATTACAAATCCAACATTGTAACCTAGGAAAACATTCTTTCCTATTAATAGCAATGCGGCTCATGTAAGGCAACCGGCTCAGGATTTATTTAAACAAAAAAAGAACGAATTAATTTAACAAAATTGGCCGTGTACTTTTAGATGTGGCCATTAATATGAGCAACCATACAGGAATGATAAACATTCAGAGGGTCAATGACACATCACACAGCCCACATGAATACCAGGGCAGACTCTGAGTACCAGATGAAAAATAATGTGTATATAGAAATGTACATAGCTTGACTTCCATTGACAAAAAAAGACTACAGGTTTATTTTAAATCCAGGACCATAGCAGCGGGATTCTCCAGATAATCCTTCATCAAGTTGGAGAAGCGGCACATGGTGGCACCATCAATAATTCGATGGTCTGCTGACCAGCTGATGTTCATGATGTATGCCTTAACCACCTCACCCCTTGAGTTAAACCTTGGCAGGACCTAAAAAAAATAAATAAATGTTGATTTACGTTGTTAGGAGCATTATATATATAAAAGAGTAGACCCAATATCCAGGGCTGGAATGTAGCAACTGCTTGCATTGAAGTAATTAGACTTTAAAGCTAAAGAGCATTAATTAACAGATGTTTATTACATGCCTTTTGCATTACCTTGAAAATTACCTGTCTGAAAATCTAAACTTTCTCCAATGGGAGCTCTCCGTAAACGGCACAACGCAAACTTCAACTCCCATCAAAATATACAAACAAATGGGCTCATAAAACACAGACCAAAGTAAACATTAAAAAGATTAATAATCAGCACTTTTGATGATCCAGATTTCAGATATTGTCAAGAGATGCTGGGGGTGTTATAAGGACTATTGTTATCGTAAAGTTTTAATATGTGATGCGTCAGTATGACGCACACATCTTGTTATTGCAAAGTCTTCTTATTAGGCCTGTTTCTGACGCCTTAACCACGCCCGCAGTTTTGACAATCGATTCCATTCCAGTGCCTAAAGGTCTTGGTTAATGCCGTCCAGTGCGCTAACATGTAGCTAAGCGATCAGTTCACGTGTTATATTTTTTATTATTATTTTTAATTGGTTTTTGGCCCCATTAAAATGACTGGGGAGAGAGTTTCCACGGTCATATATTGCCATCTAGCGTTAATATGTATTTGCAGTTAACAGCATCAATGGCTCCGTCTCCTGTGTCAGGATGTGTTCCCCCTGTTAGGATGGGAAAATGTAGGGACATCAGGCTGAAAATCACAGAACTTACAGGTTTTGAGGAAGCAGTATGAATGTGTGAGCTATGACAACATAAAACATAACATTCTCCGCTAAGAGTTGGCTACTGTCACGCAATGAAAGCGGAATGGATTCATTTGGAGATTGATGATCAGTCAAAATTGGCATGTTTATTTTTATTAATTTAAGGGCTTGATAAACTTTTATTGACGAAGGTGTCATAAATAAACAAAAAATTATAAATAAGGTGTAATGATTCTTAATCACAAAACAAATGATCAGTCAGGAATTGGGGTGTTTTTGAAAATAGGTTACTAATAGTTCTTTACAGAAAAAACAAACAAGAAGCCTTAATCTCCTTTACAAGCACTTACTTACTAAATGTTTACAACTGAGTAGGTGAGCCACTCCCCTAAGACCTGTCAACAAACGGGGTCTGTAGCGCAGTCCACTTGTGCTGCGGTAAGGCGGTCAGTCCAATCACTGGACGCATCACATCCGTATTTGCTCATGGAAATGCATTTTCTAGTTATGTGATTGCTTCATGCAATCACATACTGTTACCGGAAAGTCGTATTATTATTATTAGGCCTGTTTTTGGCGCCTTATCAACGCCCGCAGTTTTGACCCAATCGATTCCATTCCAGTGCCCACATGTTTTGGGTATTGCAGTCCATTGAGCTTACATACAGATAAGTGATCGGGTCACGTGTTATATTTTTTATTATTATTTTTAATCGGTTTTTGGCCCCATTGAAATGAATGGGGAGATGGTTTTGACTGGGAGAGAGATTTCACGGTCATATGCCGCCATCTAGCGTTGATGTTATGTATTTGCATGTTGTTACGTTTGTACCGACTGTCTTGGTAAAATCCGTGCCGTGGGGAAAATCAGCTGCGCACATCATACTAGTACTGGCAACGAGACTTCACTTCATTTACCACAGGCGTTGTACTTATTAATAACAGCAGGAATTGTAAATGGATTGCTCTCAATGGGATTGGATTTACTACGAGTACACTATAGCAGTAAGTGGCCTACTCTCAATTAATTGAAATGTGTTTTTTTGTGTGAACAGGGTTAGTAAGGCCGGGGCTAAGAAATTACACGTAAAGGCTATAACCTATAAATATACATATTACACAATACAGCTCATTTAGTTTGTTTAAGGTAAACTTAGGCCAGTTCACTTGTTTTGTGTTTTGTTTGTTTCCATGAATTAAGATCTATTAGAGTCAGTATTATGGATAAGCCAGCTAGCGTAGCGTTTCCTAACACTGTGTTCCCCTATCCTGCTATGCCTTTGTATTTGTTTTAAAGATTTTCTGTACTAACCTCAAAGCAACCATGTCTAGATTCCTTTTTACAAAACAACCAGTATCTAACAATGCTAATTTAAATGAAAAACCAGATGCAAAAACAACAGCTACATAAGGATCTTGAGTTGTTAGTTTTCCTTTTTCAATGTTGTGATTTAACTTGGTATCACTAAAGTGGTGCAGCTGAGTCTGCTCACTTTGTCAATTAGCTCTACAAAATACAAAACTGAACAAACAAACGGTGGGCGGAGATTTCATGCGAAAGGGGAAATTAGTGTATTGATGTAAAAGCTGTCTGTCTTTCCCGTAAACATCTGTAGGCCATATTCGTCAAACTTTGCAGTTATCTACAAGCCAAACCATAATTATGTGATGATGCGTCTGCGATTTCAGTATGTGAGCGTCATCACTAAGTCCTATTCTTCTTCAACTTATTATTAGGTCATCTTTTGGCCACGCGCAGTTCTGAATCTATCCAATCTTTCTATCTATAATTGCTTGCTGCAAAACGAACTCCTTTATTTGTTACCGTAGCGCAATTGAAACGACCAATTCCAGCAATACAAAGCAGTGTCAGAATGAACAGAACAGACTGGCTGATAAACTTAGGCTATTTAAACAGGCGGCAGCACAGTTTCATTAAGATTATTTAAAGTGTATTTCAATGGTAAAATAATCAGTATTGAACAAGTATTACCACTTAAAACAATAGACTACTGCTGATTTTATGTCTGCAACGCTGTCCACTTGCGATTCGATCGGCAGATGCCTTAAAAGGAAGGTTGAGCTATGGTAGGGGAGACTGGGAATGGTTGCAACACTTTATGCATTTCTCTGTTACTTAGACTAATTGACCTATAGCCCAGCCAAACTTGTACATATTAAACTTATAGCTGTCTTCTAATTACCCATACAATCTAAAGATGACTACATGTGACATACAGTTAGGCCCAAAAATATTTGGACAGTGACACAATCTTCATGATTTGGGCTCTGCATGCCACCACATTGGATTTGAAATGAAACAACTACAACGGAATTGAAGTGCAGACTTTAAGGTTTAATTCAAGGGGTTGAACAAAAATATATGATTAAACATGTAGGAATTGTAGCTATTTTTATACAAACGCTCCTCATTTCAGGGGCTCAAAAGTAATTGGACAAATAAACATAACCCCAAGTAAAATGTTACTTTTCAATATTTTGTTGAGAATCCTTTGCAGGCAATGACTGCCTGAAGTCTGGAACCCATGGACATCACCAAACGCTGGGTTTCCTCCTTTGTGATGCTTTGCCAGGCCTTTACTGCAGCGGTCTTCAGTTGTTGCTTGTTTGTGGGTCTTTCTGCCTTAAGTTTTGTCTTGAGCAAGTTAAATGCATGCTCGATTGGGTTGAGATCTGGTGATTGACTCGGCCATTGCAGAATATTCCACTTCTTTGCTTTAAAAAACTCCTGGGTTGCTTTTGCAGTATGTTTTGGGTCATTGTCCATCTGTACTGTGAAGCGCCGTCCAATCAACTTTGCTGCATTTGGCTGAATCTGAGCAGAAAGAATATCCCTATACACTTCAGAATTCATCCGGCTGCTTCTGTCTTTTGTCACATCATCAATAAACACAAGTCACCCAGTGCCATTGGAAGCCATGCATGCCATCACACTGCCTCCACCATGTTTTACAGAAGATGTGGTGTGCTTTGGATCATGAGCTGTTCCAATTCTCCTCCAAACTTTTTTCTTCCCATCATTCTGGTACAAGTTGATCTTAGTCTCATCTGTCCAAAGAATGCTGTTCCAGAACTGGGTTGGCTTCTTCAGGTGTTTTTTGGCAAAGTCAATTCTGGCCTTTCTATTTTTGAGGCTGATTAATGGTTTGCACCTTGTGGTGAATCCTTTGTATTTACTCTCATGAAGTCTTCTCTTTATGGTAGACTTAGATACTGATACACCTACTTCCTGGAGAGTGTTCTTCACTTGAGTGGATGTTGTGAAGGGGTTTTTCTTCACCATGGAAAGGATTCTGCGATCATCCACCACTGTTGTCTTCCGTGGACGTCCAGGCCTTTTTGAGTTCCCAAGCTCACCAGTGCACTCTTTTTTCTCAGAATGTACCAAACTGTTGATTTGGCCACTCCTAACATTTCTGCTATCTCTCTGATGGATTTCTTCTTTTTTTCAGCCTCAGGATGGTCTGTTTCACCTCCATTGAGAGCTCCTTTGACCGCATGTTGTGTGTTCACAGCAACAGCTTCCAAATGCAAACGCCACACCTGGAATCAACTCCAGACCTTTTAACTGCTTAATTGATGACAGGTTAATGAGGAAGAGCCCATGCAGCGTTGTTGTTTTTTTTGCAGCCTTCTGAGTCAATTGTCCAATTACTTTTGGTCCCTTGAAAAAGAGGTGGCTACGTATTAAAGAGCTGTAATTCCTAAACCCTTGCTCCAATTTGGATGTGAATACTCTCAAATTACAGCTGAGAGTCTGCACTTTAAGCCCATATTGATTATATAATTGTATCCTGAATATGTTTTCGTAAACAGCTAAAATAACAAAACTTGTGTCACTGTCCAAATATTTTTGGCCCTAACTGTATAGTTCACAATATTTATATGAATGGAAGAAGTCAGATGTTGCAACTGGCCCCAAGTGCGCGTTTACACTTGTGTTCAGTTCAGCGTTGTCCACCAACACATGAGGACATAGTAGTGCTGCAGCGGTTACTTTAGGTGGCTGGCCACCCGCACTGCCTGGTCGCTGATGGTGGAAACAATCACATCGCATTTGCTCAGGGAAATGCATTTTCTAGTTATTATTATTATCTGATTGTGTCAGTGTGACAAAATCATATAATGTTATCGCAGTTTTATTATTTTTATTCTCATGATGAATGAAGATGTCATTGGCTGTTTAAGACATTTACAGTTACCAATTTGTATGAACTGCAGATTTAGATTATTTTAGTGATTTATTACATTTGTAAGAGGTTACTACTATTTTGAAAGCTGAAGATTTTCACCTTCCCGCAAATTTAACAAATCCCTGCAAACGTAATAGGTATTACTTTTGCGGGAAATAACGTATTACGTTTGTGATAGGCAACTGCTACTACATTTGTGGAAAACTTATTACGTTAGTGGGATTATTACATTAAAAGCTGCAGATTTGTATTACATTTGTGGATTATTATGTTTGTGGGATGTTGTTACATTTGAGGGTCTAACAATTCAAGTTAAAATAGTCCTACATGACCAGCCCCTAAGTAACCTGGAAAACCAATTTTAATCACCTAATATGCAAATAAATTATAAAGCAAAATATGCAACTAATGATAAAAAAAGAAACCCCACTTAATTCACATCATCCAAGACTACAGCAACAAATGGCTACCGCAAGCCAGTCACAGAAAACAATTTATCTTGTGGTTGACTCTATTCTAACTCAAAAAATCTATAGCATTATCTAGTTCCACTTCATTTTGTTCTGACAGGGAGATATTAATTTTCAGAAGGAATTATTCACCAAGTGATTGAACAGTGAATGCTCCAAATTTGTGTTACTTAAACGTTTATTAATAAAAACAAATTCATAAATTTTCAGTTTATCTAAAAATGACAGTTTTAGTGTCAAAGGTTTTTTATTTTACAGAGTTCATACTTCGATGTAGCCAAGCGGTGTCTTCAAATAGCTCAAACCTCCTATGGCCAACTTTGAAATCAGTTTACTTCTAATTGAAACTTTTTTCAAATCCGCTAGGTACATTAATATAGCTTTAACAAATGAATTACCTTGATACTTAAAATGACCCTGCAACATGACGTAACAACTAGCTTGGCACATAAAGTTCCCAATGCACCACTTACATTCACAACCAAACTACAGCTAAAGTTTAACTTAATGTGTTAGGCTATAGGCCTATGTAATCGTAGCCAAACTGAATGACATAACCATACATAGAACATAAAAAATATGTCTCGCTTTATGGATTTCAATCAACGCAACTGAATTCTAAACCAAAACAAACTAGCTAGCAAGCTATAGGAGAATGACGCGCTTTACCGCTGTCTGTTTTACTAGTCAAAGTTGAAAGGCCCCGACTGACGGATTTAATTTAAGTTAGTAGTGACTCATATAGTATAGTGGAGAATGGCGTTTGTTTTACAGCTGTCCTGAAGAAGTGAAGGCACGGAAAACTGAGTGAGCAGATCTTCCTCTGCCTTGGAACGATTTAAAAAAAAAATTCTGAGAATCTTCCAAAGGCATTGGACTAGTCAGAGCTGAAAGGCCCCGACCAACGTCATCATCATCATCTTCATCCGCTTTGTCCGGGGTCGGGTCGCGGAGGTAGCAGTTCCAGCAGGGCATCCCAAACTTCCCTTTCCCGGGCCACATTTACCAGCTCTGACTGGGGGATTCCAAGGCGTTCCCAGGCCAGTGTGGAGATATAATCCCTCCACCTGGTCCTAGGTCTGCCCCACGGCCTCCGCCCAGCTGGACGTGCCTGGAACACCTCCCTAGGGAGGCGGCCAGGTGGCATCCTTACTAGATGCCCGAACCACCTCAACTGGCTCCTTTCTACGCAAAGAAGCAGCGGCTCTACTCCGAGTCCCTCACGAATGGCTGAACTTCTAACCCTATCCCTAAGGGAGATGCCAGCCACCCTCCGGAGGAAACTCATTTCCGCTGCTTGTATCCGCGATCTCGTTCTTCCGGTCATGACCCACCCTTCATGACCATAGGTGAGAGTAGGAACAAAGATAGACCGGTAGATTGAGAGCTTTGCTTTCTGGCTCAGCTCTCTCTTCGTCACAACGGTGCGATAAAGCGACTGCAACACCGCACCCGCTGCTCCAATTCTCCGGCCCATCTCTCGTTCCATTTTCCCCTCACTCGAGAACAAGACCCCGAGATAATTGAACTCCTTCACTTGGGGTAAAGACTCATTCCCTACTTGGAGTAGACAATCCATCGGTTTCCTGCTGAGAACCATGACCTCAGATTTGGAGGTGCTGATCCTCATCTCGGCTGCGAACCAATCCAATGAGTGCTGCAGGTCGCAGACGCCATCAGGACCACATCATCTGCAAAAAGCAGTGATGCAATCCTCTGCCCACCAACCCGCAGCCCCCCTCCCCCGCGGCTACGCCGTGAGATCCTGTCCATGAATACCACAAACAGGATAGGTGACAAAGCACAGCCTTGGAGGAGGCCAACCCTCACCGGAAACGAGTCCGACTTACTGCCGAAGACCCGGACACAGCTCTCGCTTTGGGAGTACAGAGATTGGATGGCCCTGAGTAGAGACCCCCTCACCCCATACTCTCGCAGCACCTCCCACAGCATCTCCCGGGGAACCAGATCATACGCCTTCTCCAAATCCACAAAACATGTGTAGACCGGATTGGCATACTCCCAGGCCCCCTCAAAGATCCTCGCGAGGGTAAAAAGCTGGTCCGTTGTTCCACAACCAGGCCGGAAACCGCATTGTTCCTCCTCAATCCGAGGTTCGACTATCGGTCGAACCCTCCTTTCCAGCACCCTGGAGTATACTTTCCCGGGGAGGCTGAGTAATATGATGCCTCTGTAGTTGGCACACACTCTCCGGTCCCCCTTTTTGAACAGGGGAACCACCACCCCGGTCTGCCACTCCTTAGGTACTGTCCCCGACTTCCATGCAATGTTGATAAGACGTGTCATCCATGACAGTCCCTCAACACCCAGAGCCTTCAGCATTTCTGGGCGGATCTCATCAACCCCTGGGGCTTTGCCACTGTGGAGTTGTTTGACTACCTCAGTGACCTCCGCCAGGGAGATTGATGCTGATCCCCCATCATCCTCCAGCTCTGCCTCTACTATAGAGGGTGGGTTTGTCGGGTTCAGAAGTTCCTCAAAGTGTTCCTTCCACCTCCCAATCACCTTGTCAGTTGAGGTCAACAGCGTCCCATCCTTACTGTATACAGCTTGGATGGTTCCCTGCTTTCCCCTCCTGAGGTGTCGGATGGTCTTCCAGAACCGCTTTGGTGCCAACCGAAAGTCCTTCTCCATGGTTTCTCCGAACTCCTCCCACACGCGCTGCTTTGCCTCTCTCACGGCCGACTTGGTTGTTCTACTCAACAATGTCAATAGCAGCTACTGCATATGAAAAAATAACTAAAGCAATGTTAGTTCTGTTCCTATTTTGTTTGGCTGTTGTCTGCTGTAGCTTGCTCTGTTGCTCACATGCTCCGCATGGCCCGCACCTACTCAGGCTTACTCTGTCATGCAACATTAAGAGTTTAAAACTATGAACGTTTATAAATAAATGTTTGTTTTGTAATGTATGTACTTATTTATAATTTTTGAAGTACACCATAGATGAAATAGTTATATATTATTAGTAATATTATTATTGTTATATATATATTTCACATAACAGTCAACGTAACATATTTATACTTGTTTATTTTAAGTGATTTTCGTTAAAGTATTACCTTTTATAATATTGTATATCCTGGGTGTAAGATACTACTGTGTTTACCAATTAAGTTATTCATATTAACATAGCAGAAATCATAGTTTGTTGTTTTGAGAGCTGTTAAATTAAAATATATACCAGTAGCAAACTGACATTTAACACATTTTGACAGCTACACGGGTCCTACATGCTACAATAATAAAAAAATATTGTTTGATGTTTATATATACTTAAATATATCTTTTACTGCAAGAACCTGCCTTTTTCCCATTGACTCCCATTATAACCAGTTTAGAAGTATACCCAGGTAAGATGGCTGCCAAATTTGGACATTCTTGAATAGCACTATTGCATCACGTCGCCTGTTCTATCTACATGACCATAACGCTATCAGTTAGTTGTGCGTGTAGGCATAACAGTCACATTACATAACAACCACACTAGTGAGGCAGCCAAGGTAACGTTGGCAAGCGAGATCATGTCAGAAAGTCAGCTAATGTTGGCTAACTTACGTTTCCCATCTATCCTAATTAGTTAGAATGCCAGCTATAATAAACTTGAACAGTTACTGACACCACAACATGACGCTGTGCTTGAGGACGTATCCATCCTCATTATTTTCAATACTCAATTCCATATTTTGGAGTAAATTATTAAAAACATGTTTTTATTTAACAAACATATCATAAATGTAAAATATTGTCTAAGTGCTATTGAACACCTATTAAATCTCTATAATGCTTTATAAAAAATGCATTATAGTTTCCGGACTTTCATGATAAATAGTACAGTTGCACAAACTTTACCATTTGAGGCTGACATAAGCATAAACGATAGAAAACAAATTAAAGGTAAACAGATAATTTCAAGAAGTGGAATCTAGTTCTGAGTCTTCTACACAACTAAACAGAATTATCAGGAAGTACATGGGCTAATATTATTCACTAACCTGTATCTTCCCCAATGCTCCTATTGCGACCTCAGGAGGAAGGATCACAGGCTTTGCATATGTTCCTCCAATCTAAATAAAAACCAAAACCAAATGTAGAAGTTTTTCAAAGAACTGAAACCTTAAAGACATCGTAGTAGGATATACAGTTTAAGTTGGAAGTTAACATACATCTTAGCCAAATTCATTTAAATTCAAGATTCTCACAATTCCTGACATTTAATCCTAGTAAACATTTCCTGTCTCAGGTCAATTAGGATCACTACTTTATTTTACGAAAGTGAAATGTCAGAATAAAGATAATAATTTATTTCATCTTTAATCTCATTCATTACATTCATAGTGGCTCAGAAGTTAACATACACTTAGTATTTGGTAGCATTGCCTTTAAATGGTTTAACTTGGGTCAAAAGTTTCGGGTAGCCTTCGACAAGTTTCTCACAATAAGTTGTTGGAATTGTGGCCCATTCGTCCTGACTGTACTTTTGTAACAGAGTCAGGTTTTAGGCCTCCTTGTTTGGATATGCTTTCGCAGTTCTGCCCACATATTTTCTATTGGATTGAGGTCAGGGCTTTGTGTAGGCCACTCCAATACCTTGGCGTTGTTGTCTTCACGCCATTTTGCCACAACTTTGGAAGTACACCTGGGGTTATTGCCCCTATTGTCTTGAGATATTGCTTCAATATAGCCGCGTAATTTTCCTTCTTTATGATGCCATCTATTTTGTGAAGTGCACCAGTCTCTATTGCAGCACAGCACCCGCCACAACATGATACTGCCACCCCCGTCCTTCACGGTTGAGGGTTGAGTGGCCTTTCAGGTTATATGGCTATAGGACTCATTTTACTGTGGATATAGATACTTTTGTACCCGTTTCCTCCAGCATCATCTCAGGCTGCTGTTCTGGAATCGATTGGCACTTCAAGCACTTTTCTGTCTCTCTCTCGGAGACAGAACGCGTCTCCTGCTTGAGCAGTATGATGGCTGCATTGTCCCATCGATGGTGTTTATACTTACATACTATTGTTTGTGCAGATGAATGTTGTACCTTCAGGCGTTTGGAAATTCCTCCCAAGCATCAACCACACAGTTTTTTTTTCTGAGGTCTTATTTCTTGAGATTTTAGCATGATGTCATGCAAAGAGGCATCAAGTTTGAAGGTAGGCCTTAAAATACATCCACACGTCCAATTGACTCAACTTGTCAATTAGTCTATCAGAAGCTTCTAAAGCCATGATATAATTTTCTGGAATTTTCCAAGCTCTTTGAAGGCAGTCAACTATAAACGTCTGACCTTCTGGAATTGTAATACAGTGAATTACACAGGTAGGAAATGTCGTCAAGCTAGAAACAGGAGAAAGGCTTTGCTGATCTGTTGACCAAATATGGTAAAACTCATGTAAAAAAGGCTGTTGCTGTGGAGAAACGCAGCAAGACAGTCTTTTGAAAAAGTATTTTTAGAATTGTCTGAGGTTCAAAGGAGGGGCCATGGGGTTAGAATACCTTTAAATATTGAAAGTTCAAAGCTCTCGTGGGCGCAGTCAGACTAGATCTGAGCTAACCATGAGTTAAGCTCTTATCTGGGACTGACGCCCCATCTTGCTCGGGCGCAGTCACAGAACCACTTTAAAGTTAACCATACGTTGAGCTGAGTTACTGCTAGCCAAACCCCACTTTGCGAGATGCGCTTCACTGTCTGTCTGGGTGGTATATTAATACCTTCACTGTCTGTCTGGGTGGTATATTAATACCTTCACTGTCTGTCTGGGTGGTATATTAATACCTTCACTGTCTGTCTGGGTGGTATATTAATACCTTCACTGTCTGTCTGGGTGGTATATTAATACCTTCACTGTCTGTCTGGGTGGTATATTAATACCTTTACTGTCTGTCTGGGTGGTATATTAATACCTTCACTGTCTGTCTGGGTGGTATATTAATACCTTCACTGTCTGTCTGGGTGGTATATTAATACCTTCACTGTCTGTCTGGGTGGTATATTAATACCTTCACTGTCTGTCTGGGTGGTATATTAATACCTTCACTGTCTGTCTGGGTGGTATATTAATACCTTCACTGTCTGTCTGGGTGGTATATTAATACCGTTACTGTATTACCGTCACTGTCTGTTTGTGATCTAGACATAACAGATATTCGGTTGTTCTTCTTGGCATATAATTGCACTGTGCTTCAGAAATTATAAATATACCTTACTGTATATTATTGCACTGTGCTGTTGCCATTCAGACATAAATATTGTGCTTCGGAAATTATAAATAAACCTTACTGTATATAGTTGCACTGTACTGTTGCTATTCAGAAAATATAATTATACCTTACTGTATATTGTTGCACTGTACTGTTGCTATTCAGGCATAAATACTGTGTTATTGAAAATATACATATACTTTACTGCACTGTGCTGTTGACAGAAAATATAAATATACCTTACTGTATATTACTGCACTGTGACAAACTCATGAACAACTGCTTTATTTAGCTTATATGAAAGAGCATGTACATGTGGATGTTGTAACTTGATACTTTGTGCTTAGCAAATAAAACCCGTTTGAGAAATAAATATTAGTCTCTGAGACTCTGACTATAATAAGACAGTTTAGTCTCTTCCTGGGTTCTGATAACCCTCGGTTTCAATAGATCCTAGCCAACAACACAAGTAGTTTGGCCGTCTCTTGAAGACACAGCCGTCTTCGAACAGGCGCGCTTAGTCCTCTCACACACACACACACACACACACACAGACGCCCAGAACGGCTGCCTTGAACGTGCGAGCGGGGCCTCCCTCCCACAGGTTCCTGACCGCAGGGGAAGCCTCTTCTGCTGCACCCAGGAGGAGGTAAGTGAAAGAGATCGAGTGTTAGACATTGTCTGGGCTTTGTAAACTATTGACAAGAGCATACGGGGGAGGTCGTTTTGAGAAGTGATCCGGAGGGCTGCTAATAGTGCTCCTTCTTCCCCCCCAGGTGATTAGTCCTTGAACGCGGGTGTAAGAAGACCCAAAGGTCCCCTCCTTCTAGTGGGAAAAACGGTACAAAAGTTGGTGTAGGGGGAATAGAGCTGGCGAGTATCTACACAGGGAAGAAAACAGAGATCAAGCACGTTTGAAAGGGAGCCTCCAGGCCCTTAGCTCATGCACTTTACAGAGACATAGGTTAAGGCACGGGGTGGGATTGGTCTGTAGCTCGTGCGCCTCACAGAGACAGGAGGTTAATGCACGGGGTGGGATTGGCCTGTAACTTGTGCCCCTCAGAGAGGTGGGTAGCGAGGTGGAGTTCTCCTTTCCCGACGAGTGACACATAAGAGCCGTAGTGAATCCACGAGGAAACCTACCGTATCGGTTCGCAGCTGCTTCAGGTCCCGTTCCCGGGGGGGATGGAAATAAGCGGGGCATAGGCGAAGTCCCGAGGGACGAGAAGCTTCCCCCGTATTGGGAGAGTATTATTTCTGCATCCTTCTTTGGGTTCGTGCAACAGAACTAATCTTGTTTGTATAGTATTGTTGGAAATGTCTTTTGTGTCTCGCACAAAGTAGATGTCCTAACCAACTTGCCAAAACGATTGTTAACCAGAAATCTGTGGAGTGGTTAAAAATGAGTTTTAGGAACTTCAACCTAAGTGTATGCAAACTTCCAGCTTCAACCGTAAATTAATCATCTGACTAATTTCAATGCATTCACTCACCGAACCAATGTTGGAGAGAGTGAAAGTGCCCTGTGTAAGATCAGTTGTGCCCAGTTGACCAACAGCTCCCAGTGACTGCAGGCGGTTGAGCTCCACAGCTATGTCAAAGACACTCAGCATTTGCACATTCTTCACGTTGGGCACGAGCAGACCCTGGCTTGTGTCCATGGCCAAGCCAATGTTGTGTGCTGCCTGAATGTAAATGCTTTTTACTGAGAAAAATTTACTTTGATACAGATCAAATATGATTATAATATAATTACAGCAAATAAATTTGCAGGAGAAAGACACGTTTTTACAATCAATTACTGGAAAGTCATTCAAGGTCCAAGTCACAAATTTATTTTGTCCCATCTTGTCCACAGGAAATGCCAGATCAATGCTTTACTTTGATTTAAATTGCTGATTACAGATTTCTTTGGCTTACACTTGAATTGACGCTTTAATAAACATTGTCACATTGTATTATTTAAATACATAGTTTCTAAACGTCTTAAATCCTTATGAAACCTTAGAAAGTTCAATGTGTTTTTAGAAATCCAGGCCTAAATGAGGTCGCCTCATCCATTTCCGCACATATTCATCGCCCCCAGATTTACTGGCTGTGGTCGACGTGGATGTGTTTCTGGTTTTTAAGTGTTACACTGTACCCCTCAAGAATTTTTATGTTTTTTTTTTTACGTATAACAAAAAGCAACTTTTCTGTGTGCCACAATGTAACATTGACAACTTTAACAGTAATATTACTTCTGTCTTGTCATGTTTCTTATAGTTAATTATGAGTGGCCTATAGTTCTTGGAATTATTGATATTAGAAGATCTTTGTTTTGTACTTTTGCACCTGTTATAAATTGTCCTCAGCTTGACCTTTGCCATCTCTGACATTAAAAGATAATGAGTCGGAGGGGCAGGACAGTAAAAAGTTTGCTAAAACGTAACATTTAAAAACAACAATTTGACGGATTGAATGCTTAAATACGATGACCATTTTCACAATTTCAGAATACTTAAAAATAGGGATGCATCGATCGTGAAATTCTGGGCCAATGCCGATGTTTAAAATAACAATTTGGCCGAAAGCCTATACCAATGTTGCCTATTTTGCTTTTTTTATTTAGTGTCCCTTTTATAAATACAAGATAAAAACAAGCGCAATGCCACCACAGTGATGCTGTTCTGAGTTCTGACATTTTCTTTCCCCCTTAACAAACATGCGCGTGGCAACAACATTTAGACCAAGCAAATGGATGAAACATCGGCCGCTGCCATCGATGAATGCCATCTTATCTGCCGATAGGCCGATGGCAGTCAACCTCGGCCGATACCGATGAACGGCGCGTCCCTACTTAAAAATCATTATTCAATTGTAAACGCTCACTGTGACACTAAGCAAAAGTCTGATCCTCTTTAAATTTGTATAAATGTTCCTCTATAGACACTTCATTGAATTTAATAATTGAGCACTGTATGGTAGCTTCAGACACAGCCCTATTTAGTTTAGCTAATACTTTTCTAGTAAGTCCTTTGTTTAATTGTTTGTTTAATTTATTTTGGTCGATATTAGGTCTTGTCATATGGCCACATAATTCCGCTGATATGTCGATGACACTAAGTTTCAGTTACTGTACGTACAGTGCATCCGGAAAGTATTCATACCCCTTCACTTTTTCCACATTTTATTATGTTACAGCCTAATTCCAAAATGGATTCAATAAAAAAAATTCCTCAACATTCTACACACAATACCGCATAATGACAAAGTGAAAAAAGTTTGAGTTTTTTGCAGATATATAAA
>JAPMUY010002899.1:0-50000 GCA_026901105.3 Galaxias olidus
CTTTAACTGTCGCTGATGGGAGTCAGTGCTTCACATTTTTGGCCTTTTGTGTCGGTATGCTTGTCTGCTTGTTTGTGCCATAGAAAAAGAGGAAAAAAGAGAAAGAGAGAGAGAGAAAGAGAGCGAAAAAAAAATGGGAGAGACGGAGGGGAGGGGGTCCCGGATTGTTGAGGCTGGTCTGTGAAAGTGGCAGGCGCTTTTTGGTTCCCTTTGCTCGGGAATGTCCGGTGTTCCATTAGGCCTTGACAAATGGCAGGGAGCGCTGGAGCCAGAGACGAGGACGGAGCAGCCAGGGCCTTCAGAGCCAGCCTCCGTTTGACGTCGTGTCCCCCGCTGATGTCGTTAATCCCTCCACCGTCGACTGTGTGTGTGTGTGTGTGTGTGTGTGTGTGTGTGTGTGTGTGTGTTGTGTGTGTGAGAACTGAAGGGCAACACAGTCCAGCGTCTGTCACAGCTTCTCTTACGTAATGGGCCAAGACGTATTACCAGATGAATGAACCCCGGTTGGGGGGAGAACATGGCAGACAGACTGGAGAGGCATGGTTCCATCCTTGTCTCCTGCTCTTACAGAAACATGTGTTAGTTTTAAAACTCATCTCGCCACCGTCTCCTGCAGACATCCATTAAACACCTGACATGACCCTCCCATAGCCCACTCCAAAAAAGCTAGCGTTCCCGACACAACTGTACATTCAGACCCCTTCAACTCTGATAGCCTAAACGGCCTGTGACCCCCCCCCCTTCCCTCGTAGGTCAATGGAGGGAGCAAAGCGGAGCAGGCGGCCCTGCAGCCCGGCGACATCATCTTGGAGATCAACGGGGAGAGCACGGGCGACATGCTGAACGCCGAGGCCCAGAACAAGATCAAGAACTCCAAGACCCAGCTGCAGCTGCTGGTGGAGAGGTGAGGCTGCTCCGTCACACGGAGGCAGGGAGGGGAGGCGGGGAGGGGAGGCTGTGGGGCAGGGAGGCGGGGAGGCAGGCTGACGGTTGACCACAAGGCTTGTCAGACAATACTTTCCCTTAAACGATTCAATCGTACGAAATATTTTGGCCGGAGAAACAGGTGTGGACTGTAGGAAGATAAAGTGGTGAGGGGGGCGGGGGGGGGGGGGGGAGTTATATGTTAATGAATCTCTTCAAAGAGGAGCCTTAATGTGGTCAGGGAGTTGATTGAAGTGTCTGAGAGATGAATTGCAACGTAAGCTGGAGGACGAACACGGGGCCACGTCAAACAGAAACTCCACTGATGTCAGAGAGAGAAACCGTCCGTGTTTGTTTATCAGCCGTGGCTGAGAGGTGAAACCGCCGTCCACACGGGTTTCTGTGCTCCCTGCAGAAAGCGGCCGACTCGGACCGTGCCCATACGTACGGCGGGCTGGCACAGAGGGTGGCACCACCACATCACAACAGCCCCAATAGCTTGTGTTGGTGTTCCAGGCTCTTCCACAAACCACCCCCCTCCCTCCCTCCCTCCTCCCCCTCTCATCCAGCCTTTCTTTTCTCGTCCAGCTCTCACGAGAAAACCGCTTGATCTCAATCAGGAGAATGCCGGTAAAAAAAAATTGTTGCTCCGTTGCTTTGCTTTTTCCACGGTAATAAATGTTGTGGAATGTTTTGGGGTTTGTTGTAAACTTGTTGGTTGGGATGACAGGGAGAATGCCCACTGAAAAGATTTTCACTCGGGGATTCAACTGGATTGTCGTTTTGCTTTTATTTCTCCAATCCCTTTATAGTTTGGTCTCAACCGCTCATTCCCACTTCCCTACACACAATCAATAATACACACACACACACACACACACACACACACACACACACACACACGCACACACTTTTACATTCACTCATACAACCGCACATTTAATAACATAATTATGCCGTTTGTAACCAAATCCCCTCAGCGTTAACCCTATATACTTACAAAACAATTACTCAAATTACATCAATTATGTAACAGAATATAGCAATGACATGTTTTGCAGAAACACAAAATATTTCACGTCGTGTTGCTAAAGGTTTCTCTCACGCACGTCTAGTACACACACACACACACACACACACACACACACACACACACACACTTCTTCCTGGCATGCCCCTTGTCCACGTGAAGGGATTTTTCCCAGCTGACCTCATGTCTCGTCCTGGGCCAGAAACAGCACCGTGCCTCCCTGTCCTGGACAATGGCACGCTGGAGCGCGGCCAGATCGACCCTCTGACACGTCCTAACCCCTCGCCGCCTGCCGCTGCGGGGGTTCAACTATTCTGCTGTTCTCTTCAAATTTTATTCATAAGAGACTATATACAGTTCTTTGGTATACAGTTCGAGAAACATTAATTTGCCACTTTTTGAAGTTATCCAAACTCTTTTCTGATGTGCCGTTAGTTTAGACCTTTTGTTTTTTTTACTGTAGCTGAGGGATCTTTTCCTGGCCCTTTTTCCAACAGCTGGAGGATGGTTGGTCGTCATGGCAGCCGCAGTGAAGTGGCTGTTGCTCTGGCCGCCATCTACACCCGGATTAGTCAACGACAGGCCTGGCATGGAACCTCCATTTAGACTAGGAGTGCAGCGGTTAAGACATGCCTGCTGCGTACAAAGACAACCCCCCCCCCCCTCCCACCCACCCATCCCCACCCCCACTCAAAATGATACACACCCAATCCACCAGCTCTGCTCCAGGCGTTGATATTTAGCTCTCCAGGGGGATTGTTCTGGTGACAGGAGGGGAACAGCACCACCAGTGTCTGCTCACGTGCCCCCGCTGGGTTTTTCTAGGAGTGTCTTTGTTTGCCGGCCGGCTGCAGATGCTGTCTCTCTTCTTTAGGGGCCGTTGTTAATCCCCCCCCCTCCTGTACGATGATGTCATGCCAGCCCAATGCATGGCGGTTGGTCTCTCTCTCCTCTGATTGGTCCCCGTTGTGGGCTGGTGTTTTTGAAGCGCTGCAGCGAGCGCCATGGCCCAGGGTCTGCGGCCATGCCTGTACTGCACTGTTTTTATGTGACAGTGGGGTGCAGCCTGTGTAGCTAGCAGTGTCAGTCTGCACAGCGGTAGATCGTATGGTCTGTGAAGAGTTTCAGAGGCTGTAAACGTGCCTGTACGATAGAGATTCACACTGTAACTCATGTGATACTGTATGATCAGTGTGCACTATGACTTGAATGTCGTTCCAGTAGTTTGCCCACATAAAGCGGAGCACACTCGTGCAGACGTTTAGAAAATGTGGATTTGGGATGTAGTAAAAATGTGGGTTTTTAGGTTACATGTTGGTCTGTGTTACAGTATGAGTATATGTTAACGTAACTATCTATTTTTATTGGAAGAGACTTCAGGAGTGATTAAGATCAATCACTATGATGGACATGACTGAGAACAGGAGGCCTCGTTTGAAAGGGATGGCTAACGATCCCACTTTCTAATTCCCTCCTGTCAACGGTGTCATTCCCTCATGTCAACCCTCTGAATTTATGGGCCCTCTTTGAGCTCCGCCGAGGGGGGAAGTGTAACGTTTTCACCTCTGCATGCTTTAAGGTGAACCCTCTCTAACGATACATCCATCCAGTCAGGCCAGTAACACAGGGTCAAAGGTAATTTAACTGGGACAGCTGGAACACACTAACAAAGGGAATTATGACACTGTTGTTTTGACCCTCGATTTTATTAGTGCTAGAAATGTCTTGTTTTGAATCCAAAGCAACGCCTTGTGACTATAATGGAATAAAAACAAAATTTTTCTCCACTTCTGGTTGTTCCCGTTCTGACATGCTACACGGCCCGACAAACGCTTTGGGTGCGTTCAATTTACTCTAAAGACCTTTTAAGGTCCCCGTTCTCTGCATGGTGGGTGATACATCTTTTTAGAAAGGTGAAAAAGAAACACGTCTTACAGGGACATTTTAAACGTGTCGAGTCCTCTCCAGCTCTAGCGGGAGGTTGGAGCGCGGGGGTGCGTTGGCTACTGGAGGTGTGTTTTTCTCTCTCTTTTTCTGGCCGATTTACCACAGGCATGCCGGGCCTTCCTGTGCGCCTCCATTACCCCCGGCTGAACCGAGGGGCAGGCGGAGAGCCTCCAGCCTCACAGCCTCACAGCCTCCCAGCCTCCAGCCTCACAGCCACGGGGATATGGGGGCGCGGGTTGTTTATGTTGGCCAAGACGGAACCCATATTTTCCCCCCACCAATACGCAACGATGGAAACTGCCTACAGTGTGTGCGTGTGCCTCTGTGCGTGTGCCTCTGTGCGTGTGCCTCTGTGCGTGTGCCTCTGTGCGTGTGCCTCTGTGCGTGTGCCTCTGTGCGTGCGTGTGCCTCTGTGCGTGTGTGTGTGTGCGCATGTGCGTGTGCGTGTGTGTGTGTGTGTGTGTGTGTTTTCTATAGGAACACGGCACAGTGAAGGAGCTGGAAAGATGGCTGTCTGTTGAGAGTACAGTTTGTGATCCAGAGGATGTTTTGGGGAAACATTATATCACCTGACGAGTGAATCCGCTTCACGTTTTCAGGATGGCGACGGCGTTTTCGACGTTTTCGGTTCTGGCTCCGTGGAAAATGACAAGCTGTGTTTCTGTGTCTTGGACCGTTTTCCCCCGGCGTCAGCACGGAACCAAAAAGCGCGTCCGTTATTATCTCAGCTCTCTCTTGTTATGGAGCTAAAGATGAATGTCATGGTTACTGCACTGAAGAAGCACGGCATACTTGAACAGTAATAGACCGTTTCAGTTACAGATGCTATCGCTATTAAGCTGTTCTCTCGTTTGTGTCAGATCTTTATCAGAAAGTGTGAGAAGCTATTTAACCTTGTAAATGTGTCTGAAGGTCAGCATACCTCGTGCATACTTGATTTTGAACACCCCATTACTCTTACAATAAGAAAATAACCCGTCTATTGGAGTCATATTGTGTGTCGTTGGTCCATTTTAACAGGTTTTGTGTTTTTCTCTCTCTCCCTCTGTCTCTGTCTCTGTCTCTGTCTCTGTCTCTGTCTCTGTATCTCTCTCTCTCTCTCTCCCTCTGTCTCTCCCTCTTTCTCTCTCTCTCTCTCTCTCTGTCTCTGTCCCTCCCTCTGTCTCTGTCTCTCTCTCTCTCTCTGTGTTCAGGCCAGACCCTCCCACTCCTGGACAGACCAACGGCATCACCAGCCCAGAACAACTCACTGGACGCTTCCAGGTCAGAACTCCACGTCTGCTTAAAAAAGAACCATCACCGTCAGTATGAACGGGAACATGAGGGGTGACTATGTAACATCAGATTATAGACGGCGGCTGTCTGAGGGCCATGTCGCTGGGGCCTTCTTCCCCCTGCCCAAACAGCAGGCTTTGGCTTTCTGTGTTATACGTGGGAAAAACCCCCCGGCCACTCTTCCCTGTGCCGTCGTGTTCAGACCAGTATCCTATTAGTCCTCTCCATTTCTCGTCGTCATGACGACTCGCATACCCCACTGATCTATGTGATGGTCTTATGCCTCGGGGGCCTCGTACAGTAGACTACAGTACGTCTGTGTATCATCATCGTCTTCATCGCCCCTCCTCATACCACAAGGCCCCCGCTTAGAGTTGATTTGTGACGGGTCGGGATCGGACAGGACGAGGCATTTCTTTGTGACGGGAGTGATGGGGGCATTCCTCATCTCTCACTCTCCCGCTCTCTCTGCTTTTTCTCTCTCTCTCTCTCTCTCTCTCTCTCTCTCTCTCTCTCTCTCTCTCTCTCTCTCTCTCTCTCTCTCTCTCTGTCTCACTCTCTTTTGCTGTCTCTGTTTTTGTCTTTCTCTCGCTCTTTCTGTTTTTATCTCTCTCTCTCTCTCTCTGTCTCTCTCTCTCTCTCTCTCTCTTTTGCTGTCTCTGTTTTTGTCTTTCTCTCGCTCTTTCTGTTTTTATCGCTCTCTCTCTCTCTCTCTCTTGCTGTCTGTTTTTGTCTTTCTCTCGCTCTCTCTGTTTTTTTTATCTCTCTCTCTCTCTTTTTTTGCTGTCGTGTTTTTGTCTTTCTCTCCGTCTCTCTTTTGCTGTCTCTCTGTGTTTTGGTCTGTCTTTGAGGGCCCTGCCCCTGGCCCTGATTAGGACGGGAGAGAGGAGCTGGAGAGAATGCACTAAATCATTGGTTATAGTCAGAGTGGTTAACCTATAGGGTGTATCAGACAAGACAGTGGGGGTTGGAGGGGTTGGGGAGAGAGGCGGGGGGGTTGGGGGGCGTCTAGTGCTGTCATCAGTCTGATCTGATAAATGGCGGGGTGGGGTGGGTGGGGGGGGGGGGGAGATATTAAATAACTGATACGTACCTGCTCTGGTTCTGCTTACGGCCCCAGACTGTATGCGGCTCTACTCACTGTATACCATGGCAACCTTCTGGAGATGGTTACCAAGGATGTTTCCCATACGTGGACGTTCTCCTACAGGCACCCACCGCAACATACAACCCGGTCCCTGTGCTGTACTCTGGGGCCGCGTAATTACGTGGTCCGGGACCCAATCATAGGGATAAGCCTCTGCAAATAGAAACGGATGACATCGACCAAACGTGTGTGTGTTCTGTTTTCCTGTTGTCTAGGAGTCCGTGTTGGTGAGCCGCGACGAGAACCAGAACTACAGGGAGTACACCATCTCCAGCCCGGCCTCGCTGTCCCCCGGGCCCTACACGCCCGAGCCCCCCGCCAGCCCCACTGGCCGAAAGGACGGCCTCACCCCCACCAGCATCAAGAGGTGATCATTCCATACACGATCTAAAAAAGTTTTTTATTATGTTTTTATTAGTTTTTTTTTTTACGTAGTTTCTTTGAAGTGGTGTGAGAAGAGAGGAAGGCAGGAGGAAAGTGGAACGAATGCGATGCACCTTTTGCATCCTAAACGACCCCTTTTAGCTTCGGTCGACAGGGTCAATACACGCCATTGTACCCCTCGGACAGAACTGACAAGCACTTGAGCAAGGAAATCGATGCTCTGACTGTGGCCTCAGGTAGATGAGATAGGGCTGGGTTTAAGGGGAGGTGGTAGGGGTGGGGGCATTCGGGGGTTGTGGTTTTCACGCTCTCCTTTGACTCCCCGAACAGAGGCGGTAGTGAATAGGTACTAGAGTAAAAGCAGGCTGAATGCGGAGGCTGATAGGTGTCACTGTGGCGGTAACAAAAGGATGTGCCCAGGATATCACATTCCACCGTTCACATTTAGGCCCACAAAAGGCCGGGCCGTGAAAACACTCCCTTTTGTCTCTCTCTCTGTGTGCGTGTGCGTGTGCGCGTGCGTGTGTCTTTTTGTTTGCTTGTTTTTTGGAGGTCTGCATGCCTATTTTGAATCATCATTTGGAGCTATTTGAGGTCGTTGTTCAAACTTCCAAAATGCATGACCTGTTTGAGGCGAAAGCACCCCTCACGATATTATGGAGTTATTTATTTCAATTAATATAAAGATGAGACACAATTCAAAGGACCAATTAGGATTGATATGCTTCCTTTTTGCTTTTACATCAACGATGAATGCCTTTTGCAGAAAGTTGTGTTCATTTGATTGATTTACATTAGAAACGTGTATATTTTCCACTAAGGTTTGTAAATCCTTGTTGCCTGTGTTCTCCACTGCTCCACAGCAGCCAGCCACGGTCGTGGTCCCCGGAGGAGAAGATCTCCAGCCACAGACTGTCCAGACCCCTTTCACAGGTCGGTCTCCAGCATCTGTAACAGGGTCATCCTCTCGCTCTTTTTTTTTCTTCTTTTTTTTCTTTTCTGTTCTTGTCTTTCTCCCTGTAACCTAAGTACTTTTGTTTACATTGCGTTAATCTGCTCACCCTCTTAATATATTGTTCCTGTATCCTGTTTGGCTTTTAATACGCTGTTTTCGTGTGCAGAGAATGTCCCAAAAAAATCTGGCATTCCTTTCGAAAAGCGTCCTGGTACGAGTTAATTTACAGAGCACTGTATGGAAGAGGGCGATTAGCCCGCCGACTAAACAATGGCTTTGACCTTTGGAGGCTGGCTTACCTAGCGGCCTCATCAGCGTGAGGCTCATCTCAACCCTCTTAGCAGTAAGTTATGAGCTTCAGGGTTATCCAGTGATTGCTGGCTGACTCTGCTACGCTTGTTGACTGTTCAGAACCTTTTAAAGAGAAGAAAGAGAGAGGGAACGGGAGGGAGGGAGGGAGGGAGGGAGGGAGGAGGAGAATAGAGAGAGAGAGAGAGCGAGCTGTGGGAAAGTTCATCTTGAGATATTTCAGCTATGTCTAAATGCTCCAGTCCCATGCATTGGTGCTGCTAGACACGACATGACCAATGACAGAACAGTGTGTGTGGGGGGGGGAAATACATGACCGGGACCTTTTTAATGGCCAAAGGCATTCCAGTCATTTTTATAAGACGTATATAGACATTACGTGCAGATAAATATGACCTGGTTGGCCCACAGGGGGGGGTTTGAACTTGAAAAGGGTTTGGAGTCCTGCGTCTTGAGAGGCCGTTGACCCGGAACATTCCTTCATCGGCCAGGCGGTAATGGGCTGCTCAGTTTATTTTATTTTCATTTTTATTTTCATTTTTTTTACATGCTGATCTCTGACGCAGTGTGTCATACCATAGTTAACCTCTCTTAAGACTGTGAGAACTCTACTCTAGGTTTTTGATATAGTTTATGTTCAGCGTGTATCATTGTCACTGTAATTCTTCATTTATTGGGCATTGAAGACTCACAACTCAGGGGTGAGCCATCCTCACATGGCGTGTCATCGTGTTGGACCTGTTTGTCTCAGCACAGAATCACACCCATCATTCCTGACTGCATGATAGATTTAAGCTCAGCTTGGCAAGCTTTTAAAGATAATAAAGACTAGTTTACTCTTTTCAGTTTGATTTAAAATCTAATATCCACACCAAGGCTGTGTGTGTGTGTGTGTGTGTGTGTGTGTGTGTGTGTGTGTGTGTGTGTGTGTGTGTGTGTCCATGTCCATGTCCATTGGGGGGGTTGGTGTGTACAGTTCACAGGGACAGGCAGTGCGTTATGTTTAGTGAGCGTCTTGGAAGCGTCAAGCTGCCTCCCAGCCAAACAGCCCAGCAGACTACCAGGAGCTGTCTAGCTGGAGGACAGCTCTGTATTAACAGTAGGAGAGAAGCTGTCTGGCTGGAGGACAACTCCGTATAGTCAGTAGGAGAGGAGCTGTCTAGCCTGAGGACAGCTCTGTATTAACAGCAGGGTAGTAGAAGACTACCAGGAGCTGTCTAGCTGGAGGACAGCTCTGTATTAACAGTAGGAGAGGAGCTGTCTAGCTGGAGGACAGCTCTGTATAGTCAGTAGGAGAGGAGCTGTCTAGCTGGAGGACAGCTCTGTATTAACAGCAGGGTAGTAGAAGACTACCAGGAGCTGTCTAGCTGGAGAACAGCTCGGTATTAACAGTAGGAGACTACCAGGAGCTGTCTGGCTGGAGGACAGCTCTGTATAGTCAGTAGGAGAGGAGCTGTCTAGCTGGAGGACAGCTCTGTATTAACAGCATGGGCAGTAGGCTCGTTGCTAGCAGACTCCCACCGTCCTCGGCCTTTGAAACGGGTCGTCTGGGGTAGCCGCCGTACATGCTTGTGGTATTCAGTACTGAGGGTGGGCCAAAAGGGCCCGTTAGCGCTGGACTCCAGAGAGGGGTGTTCTGTTTTCACTTCTCTAGTCCAGACATCAGTTTAGTTTCGTCCTCGTTTTTTATCTTCTTTTTTTTTCCGTTTTCCGTTCCTGTGAGACGTGACATTCCTTCGGTCTCCCTTGCTCTCCAGTATCAACTGAAAGGGCTCAGACTTGCTCAGTCAGTACTTGAGAACATAAAAGCAAAGAATATGTTTTTGAACAATGAGAAGATGAGCTATCTGCAAGGCTAAGTAAGTCAAGATACCACTGGGTTGTTTGAGCGATGGCGTTGACACTGCGGCTTCATCTGCCCTTGGCGTCCAGTTGAGGTGGGGTGTCGGCTGGCGTCAGCCTTCTCCTCCTGGTCGTTCCTGACGGTTCTCACGGTCTCGGGGCTTGAAAGTCGTCCGTGTTTCCTGCCGCTGCACATACAAAACCGTTATGATACACTTATTATTATTATTATTGTCGACGTCTTTGTTGTTGATGTGGTTTTGGGACGGCACGTTGTAGATTTTTTTGAGGTGAGCACGGCAGTTCTTTTGTTTACCTCAGTGTGGACCTCACTTTAGCCAGCCAGCCTGAACACCGCACCACACCACACCAACCAGGCAACTCGTCCTCCGGTGGAGCCCCCGCTGGAGCCCCCGCTGTGGGGTTTTGAAAGGCGAGACAAACCTCCCCTGCCCAAATGCCATGTTGGGATTAGCCAGCGGAGGCTTTTCCACCGAGTGTTCCGCGGGGGGAAAGCAGGGCCTGCCCGTGGGACACTCTGTCCGGATGTGCCGCTCCGCCTGGCACACACACTGCTGGCCCACTCAGGATTGTGGTTGGGGATAGGGGGGTGGGTGAGAGGGGGGTGGGGGGGGGGGGGTGTCTGCCCTGGTGGGCCTCTTTCACTGGGCACTCTGTCCTCCTCGAGCAGTGAAGGGGGGGGGGGGGGGCTGCTGCTGTATCGGGTGATCGGCGTCTCTTAAAAGCGTAGCTAAAAGGCTTTTCCACCCCTGCTCGTTTGGCTCCCGGAGTGGATTGAGGGATCGAGAGGATAGAGGAGAGAGTGGGGATGCGCGAATGGCTGGATCCACCGGACCCCCCCCTCCACCCCCCACAGCTTCTATTTAACATGGTGTTGATATCCTGAGAAAATGGCCCGTACAATGGGGGCTGTGATGGCGGGGGAACCGGTGTTGGCTTTCCGCGGACTCTATAAGGCCTGTCGTTGTGTGTGTGAGGACGGGGCACTCCGGGAGATTGGAGGGGGTGGGGGTGGGGGGCCTGAAGGGACACTCTGGAGGCCCCTCTGCCGTACCAAAACTGTACTAAAAAGCCCCCACCCCCCACGCCCAACCTCCCTCCGGCCCCTTCGGAGGGTCCCGCGGCTGCACAGGGATGCCCTTTGTGCCAGTGCTCCCAAAGTGGGTCGGGGAGGAGCGAGAGGTCGTGTTCTGCAGGAACACTCCGCACACAGAGATTAGCTGTTAGCTGTTGGAAAAAGCGCGCCATGTCGAAGGTGAAGTTTGGGATTGTTGTTGGACCGGTGTCCGTCAACACCGTGAGGCAGGAACAGAGTGAGATGTTGTCTGACCTTTTATTATCAGCTGATTGACAGATCATATCTATTTGGATCGCCAGGAACAAAAATAGACAGACTCAATAGATTTTGTTTGTTATTTCATAGTACATGAACATTTTTATTCCGTGCAACTCCTCTGCTGCAGGACCTAAGTGAAAAACTAAAGCCCGACACGAGTGCAGAGTAATCTGTAAGTGCACAAAAGCCTTTTGCTATGTGGTGTGGTGCTTGCTCGCTGTAAAAGGTTCTGGGCGACTCTCCGTGGCAATGGCGTCTCGGCAGCTTCAGCATTGCCCCCCCCCCCGGTGATGTGGTTCCTCCACGGCACGACATGAGGGCCCCTGGGTCCACAGCCAGGCCTCTCCGTGCCCACTCACCACCATGGCAATAGGAGGAGCCGGAGAGGGCGCTGGATCGGTGCCCGGAATCCTAGTAGCCAGGCCTGGAGCTGGAGCCGGCTTCACCTCCAGGAACGTCGCAAAGAAAAATGAAGAAGGAAAGCGTCTGTTTTTTCCTGTCAGGAAAGGACTACGGCCACGGCGGTAGAATCCCCCCCCGTGAAGGGACGAGCGGAGCCGGGGGGGCCAGAAACGCTCTGGAGCCGGGCCCGCCCGCGGTGGATCTCCGGGACGTGTGTGTGTGTGTGTGTGTGTGTGTGTGTGTGTGTGTGTGTGTAGGGGGGGAGCTGGGGCTACGCTGTGAGGTGGCTGAGGCTTACCTCGGCGGGCGGCCCCTCGTACTGCGTCGGAAACTGGGGTGGTCACGGTATAAATAACGTCATGACGGCCTGCGGCTGCAGGGACTGACAAGTCAAAGGAGAGCCCCCCCCCCCCCCACTCCCCTCCGTTCTACAGACCAGACACCAGACCAGACCAGTTCCTCGCCGCCAAACCAGGCGTGGAGGTGGGAGACCTCAGGCCACTTACATACACACACACACGCCCATATATAGGCAAGCTTTAAGATGTTCATCAATCTGTCTTTGTTTAGGTTTTTTCAATCACCCATACACACACACACACACAAACACACACACACACGTACCTACAGAAGGCGCGATCTATCCATCCACCAAACACACACGCACTGTACACACATCTTCACAAAAACCCATGCACACGCACACGCTTACAGTACATGCATGCGGTCACGCCATCCGTCCGTCTTGGTATGTATTCATCCCCGTCCACCCAGTGCTCCCCTAGCAGAACGCCAGCACACCACCCGCGGGTCTCACCCCGCTCTATTTTAGGGGGTGCGGCGTGTTGGAGCGCTGCGGTGCGGCGCCGGGGAGCCCTAAATAAAGGCTTGGGACGTTGCAGCAGCAGCAACAATGTCGGTGGACTGTTTTGCGACCAGAGCAAGTCAAAGACGTTTTGCTCTCAATGCTTTTTTTTCATTTTCCTTCTTCTCGTCGTATGGCGGAAATCAGCGGGCGTTCCTCCAAACCCTTTGTGTGTTTGTATTCTGCTGCAGACAGAAGGATGGCTCTTAGAGAGGAGCTTCTCCTTTTCCCTGCTGCGTCTCTGTTCTCTTCCTCCGTTATCCAAACAGATTGAGCCAAGACGTTCAGAGCCGGCTTGCTATTTCAAGTTTGACGTGAGCACAGACTATGTGAGGCTTGGCAGGGTCCAGAAGGGGGGTGGGGGGTGGGGGGGGGCGGGGGGGGGGGTTTGGTGTGTGTGTGTGTGTGTGTGTGTGTGTGTGTGTGTGTGTGTGTGTGTGCTATCAAACGGGGGCAGTCCCAAACCCTCTGTTTGCGTCTGTACATGTGTTTGTGTTAGAGATAAGGTCTCTGTGCATATCTGTGTGTGTATGTATGTCTATCGCAAATTAAAGATAATGTATCCATGTAGCTATTTTTGCTTGCATTTGTGTGTGAGTTGGGTGCTGAGCGAGATGGAGGGATTTTTCTTTTTTTTTGAGGGTGTTTTCCCGTCTGTGACTGCAGAGAGCGGGCGGTGAGTGGGCGGCTCCGCGGCGCGTCAGGGGCCGGCTTGGCCGGCTTGGCCGATAAGCCTGGGCCCATTGTGGTGGCGGGCGGGCCGCGTGCCTCCCCTCATCCCCACTGATTGACCAGCGCCTCTGCTTTTCTTTCCCACTCGAGTGGAAAAGCAAACTTAGAGGCCAGGGCAGATTCTGACGGCCTGCCCTGCTGTACTCACTGCCTGACTGCTTCACTGCCTGCCTCACTGCGTTACTGACTGTCTGACTGCCTGTCGGACCGCGCCGCGCTCGGGGATGTTGTGCCCTGGACGCTTTATGTGGGGAGTTTTTTTGGCTCGGTAGAGATGGCCCGTTTTTCTCTTTTTTTTTTTATTAGCGGCCATTGCGGTTTACGGAGGCGGTTGAAATGGCATGTCAACATTCCATATGTTGTTGTCAAGGTGACCGTGGGTGGCTAACTGCCCGCCTAAAACGTCCGTGCCAGCAAAAACAGAGCCTTTCGCCGCTTATCCTAAAGCGTGGACATCGCCTTGAGGCTTTGGGAGAACGGTTGCTATGACTCTGTTGTGTTATGCTGTAAATCTTAGTCATTAGGCTGGTAAAAACGTTTAAAATAGGCCTCAGGTGTAAGTGTAAAGAAATAATAGTCTCTTCGTCTGAGCTTATAAATGTCTGTCCACTGTAGTTTTCAAGAGATTGATACCCCTAGTCATTAAAAGACATTCCTTGAGAATTCCTACTGGAACGCGGTATCTGTCGGACTACGGGGCAGTGTGTCTGTGGCAGCTGGGGGGGAATCCCCAGGTGGCCTCTCTCAAGCCTCAGGTTGTGTATGTGAACCTCTCCAATAACTCGAGCTTATGTAATCCTGCACTGGCTCGCCATCCATTACGGCGGTTTAAAACGAACCATTATCGCCTCTGAGACGAGGTGTCCTGACGGATGGGGCCTCCATGAACTTTGGCCTTTTCATGCATTAGACCTCCCGCTAGAGGGTTATCGGCTTTCAGTGCTTACGATTGGTGCGTGACCTTTTTTTTTTATTCTCTTCCTGTTTGTTTTCTTTAACGGCCCTCTTCAATGGATGAACAGCTTACTGTATATGAGATGGGGCCTGTAAATCATAAATGAAACGTCCAAAAAGTCCAGCACATCTTTTTTTACATTTTTTTTTACGAGGAGCCATAATGATCCCCAGATGTGTAATGAGCTTGATAAACTGAAATTGGAACGTTACGGGGCAATTTAATAGGGACGAAAAATGAGTGTTGCTCAAAGCTCCACTGCTGGATAAATAAACTCTGGGCTTGGCGTTCTGGAGGTTCCTACTGGAGGTTCCTCTGAGCCCTAGTGTCTGTGCTGGCTGGCTGGCTGGCTGGCTGAGAAAAAGAGAGACTGGCTGGCTGGCTGGCTGAGAGAGAGAGAGAGAGAGAGAGAGAGAGAGAGAGAGAGAGAGAGAGAGAGAGAGAGAGAGAGAGAGAGAGAGAGAGAGAGAGAGAGAGAGAGAGAGAGAGAGAGAGAGAGAGAGAGAGAGAGAGAGAGAGAGAGAGAGAGAGAGAGAGAGAGAGAGAGAGAGAGAGAGAGAGAGAGAGAGAGAGAGAGAGAGAGAGAGAGAGAGAGAGAGAGAGAGAGAGAGAGAGAGAGAGAGAGAGAGAGAGAGAGAGAGAGAGAGAGAGAGAGAGAGAGAGAGAGAGAGAGGTCCGCCCGCCCGCCCTAGTTGGCCTGTATCTATGACGGAGAGCAAGCCAGACTTTATAAAATTGGCACACAGGTGTGTTGTTGAACGTGGTCTGACCCCAGACTGGATTCATCTGTCGACACCACGGCGTGCACTCCTGTGTCTTACAGTGCTTACGGTGGCTCAGCGTTGTTTGCGTGCCTCCTCTAGTGAACGAGGGGGTGCGTTCAAACCTCTGCTGAGAGAGTGTTGGTTTGTGTCCTCGCAGCGTGAGTGGTGTGAGGTCTCGCTGTGATTCAGGCTCCCTGCGGAGCCGTGAGCTAACTGTGATCTCACACCGTGGGTGTCGTGCCCCCCCACACACACACACACACACACTGACTTCTCCACAGGCTGCAGCGGCATGCCCAGGCCCCCCCCCCCCCCACCCCCACCCCCCCCTCGCTCGTATAACCCCATCCCGTGGGGTGGGTGCCACGGCTGCGCTAGCTCTCTGGGCTCGGTGAGACGGAGGGGGACAGCAGCCCAGACCACCCTGAGTTATACGGCTCTGTCCGACAGCGAGAAGAACCCGACTGAGAAGAAGGGCCAACGCACAGCGGTGTGAGAGAGGACCTTTTACGACGGTTACAGCATGTTGTTAAGGCTAGTTTTTTTTTTTTGCCTCCCGGGTTTCCACAGCGTCTCATTCGCCCCAGCATGGGAGCCACGGGGCTGTGCACTACGAAACGCCGGGTTTAATGAGAGGCCAGCGCAAACCCCAAAGCATTTAAGAGGAACGCTTGACCTCCATCTTGAAGTCATTACAGGCTCCTCCCAGTGAAAGAGCTGCTGAACGTCACAGGGCATTGCACAAGGAGCTGGCTTCTTCTTCATCACCCCCTCTCCCTCTACCCCCTTCTCCCCCTCCCTCCCCACCGTGGCGGCTGCTGTCTTGCTCTGTGGTGGAGAGACAGTCAGCGTGCTGTTTAACGTGCATTACGTTGGCTCCGTACTCTCGCTGGCGTGGCCAGGGCCCGTCGCCCTGTCATCGAAGCGGCCGGCATTTAAGGAGGACGCGGGCGGCGTGGCTCTCACTGGAGCCAGACTGCAGGCACAGGGTGGGGGGCCTGGGGCTTCTCTGTTCTGCCCGCTGTGTCCCAGAGTCCTCCCTACGGGATCGGGGATCTGAAACAGCTGCCCGTCCTCACGCCTCCATGCCTTCTTTCTCTGTTTCCTGTTTGTTTGTTTGTGTCTGCCAGGGGCCAGCTCATCACGGACTAGTGGCGTTTTGTTTTGTTTTCTCTCAAGGGCTCTTGTCTGTCCGATTTGGCGTGTTTTTATGCACAGCGCCGTGTTGTTTGTGTGTACAGTATTGCATGTGTGTATGAGTAGGCCTCGTCTTTGTCAGGTTCTCTCTCTCTCTCCCTGGTTCTGATCTGCTATGTGCCTGTCTCTCTTGCCGGTTTGCTCCCTCTCTCACTCCCTCGATCGCTCAACATTCTCAAAATGATCCCAGACCAATTATTTTGACACAGGAGTCTTGATTGCAGAGTGTGTTGTTTTATGCGCAGCACTTTCAGTGAGTGGCGCAGTCTGATGACCCCGAGGGTTTGTTAAGTACTCCGCTGCTGATGGCGCGACGTGATGACCCGGATCCGTGTAAAGGGCGCGGTCTGATGACCCGGGACTCGTTTACTCAGGGCCGCTGATTAGAGTTCGAATGGGGTCCAATCAGCGCTTCCTCCCGCTGGCCTCGGCTCGTTCTCCTATCACGCTCCTTCTTTCCCACAACCCCTCCTTCCCCTTCACTCTCATCCCTTCCTCCCTCTCCCCCGTTCACTTCCAACATCGCCCGCCAACCCTTCCTCTGGGCTCCGTCCTCTGCATTTCGTTTATTTTATTTTATTTTGTTTCGCTTTATTATTGAATATTATTTGTCATCCTCAGTCTCTCCCTCCAGAATGCTCCAAGACACACAAATAGCCGCTGCGCCTGGATGCCTGTGAGCTGCGGTACTCTGGGGGGCATCCACAAGGGGGCGCCGGCAGCACTGCGCGGGTAGATCGCTATTGTTATTCCCTTCTATAAAAGGTCAGGAGACAGAGTAGGGAGGAAAAGAGCAACGTTTTGAAGGTCCATCATTCCCCGCTAGTCCCGGACCACCAAATCTACCTGTCAGGACTTTTCGGGGTCAGACTGAGTCAGTCAGCTGCCCAGCTGCTGCATGCTCCCCTGCTGCTGCGGAATGCTCCTTTTTGTTTTTGTAGTTGTTGTGGGGTTTGTTTGTTTACTTTGGCGGGCTTTATTTTTTATTTTTTTTTCCTGGTCTCTTTAGTTACTTGCATTCCTCTCGGGTTTGGGGGGATCTGCAGCTGAGATTAGAGTCCGGAATCACTGGTTTTGGTAGATTCTTTTTGCTGATGGCTCTGAGACGTTGCCTCAAGTGGTTTACCGGCGATATTTTATCTCCTGTTTGATGACTAGATAGATAGACATCAAAGACTTGCGTGTGTTACGAGCAACGCATGGATGCATGGATACAGTCGCGGTCCAGGTCATATGGCTTCACGTTTTTTTTTTCTTTTAATAAGGAACCATCAAAGAAAAGTTGTTTTGACTAGTTCTCAGAAGCATGGCGATGACTGTAGACGTCTGCTTTGTGTTGCAGGGAAATAAACCCAAGTTGAAAATTATATTATTGCCAGTAGGTTTAACCATGAGACGAACCAAAGAGCATTATCAATGGAGGCTCTGGTCGATGGGGCTCCCTGGAAAAGAGAGAAGGAGACGAGGAAGGAAAATTGGACCAAATTGAGAGCAGAGGCATTGTTCAAAGGCCTGTCTGAATTAGAAGCGGCGGGCGCTAGCGAGTGGAGACAGCCAGTCCCCTGGCTGCTCCTTCTGCTGCCTGCCTTCCTGCCTGGATCCCCGGTACCGCTTGGAGCTCCAGGCTACAGCCTTTGACTAAGCCTTATCCATAGACTTAGACTTTTAGAGCCAGTCTCCCGGACACAGATTAAGCCTAGATCTAAACTAAATCTCACTGTCAATAGAGATTATCCACAGAAGAAAAAAAATTGGCTTAATCGAAGACTTGACTAAGACTTGGCTTAATCTTTGTTTGGGAAACTAGCCCTCAGACTTTTGGACTTGGACGTTGACAATGATTTAGCCCCAGGCAACTATTCCTCTAAGCCAAGGGCCCAGCCCTTCTGCTAGCCCTAACCCTGAGGCCTGGTGGGAAAGCATTGTTGTTTTTTAAACGCTGGGGCGGAGGAGCGGATTCTTCCTGGGATTGGCCTTGGTGCATTTCATGCCAACTTGTGACACAGGAGAAGCGGAGTAGAGAGCTGTGTTGTGAAACTGACACTCTTAAAAAAGACTGAGCTTTTTCTTTCCTATGCTCCTTTTACATTTGGTCTGCAAGAAGAGTAACATTAGCCCTCCCACTTCCTCCTTCAGAAAATAAAATCCTTTTAAAGAATTTAGCAAACTAGAGACGGGTGTTTTTGTGTGTGTGCGTGTGCGTGCATGCGTGCATAGCTACAATTTGAAACAACAATGTCCAGAGTGCCCCGGCTGAACTGGGAGTATCTAAATGCGTTGCAGGGACAAGTGGTCACAATTAGATGCACCGCCTAGCCTAGCCTCGTAATGAAAACAATTTGCTTGTTAGGATTCCTGACAGTAAAAATGTCTGGGTTGAGTTATGTGCCGTTCAGAAGGGCGCCAGGTGTGCAGTGTGTTTGACGAACACATGTGGCCGGCGGGTCAATTTTCCCGACGAACAACACACTGACCCCGCACAGGAAAGGCATACTAAAGTCACATACCAGTGAAAACTCAGTATCACTCAATAACCCCCCCCCCCACGCTGTCTAGTCAGTATGTGTGTCAACAAATGATTATGATTTATTTAGTTATGTTCTGGTTTATTTTGAGAGAAAAAAAACTCGACCTCAGTTGAATAACAGGAGCACACGTATTCAATCAAGTAGGTTTAATAGGAATCCAGGGGCTTTTGCTGTTGACAAGAATGGGGATGCAGCTCCCTCTTGTGGCAAAAGGAGAACACGATAATTTACCAAGATCGTTATTTTTGACCTGTGAACATCTTTGTAATTTGATTGTAAAAAATCATGCCAGTGATCTCAACATGTTCCCAGGTGATAAAACCCAAAATCTATTTTCAACATTTCCCCTCCGATATCCCTACCAAAGAGATTTCTTCGCAACGGACGAGCATGTTTGGAAGAACGTCTCCACATCTGGCCGCTTCGGACGCCCACACGACTCCCCAACGCACGGCCAACACATCTGTTACCGTGCAAAACAGAACCTCTGTCATCGCGTGGAGCGACCGAGCCCCTCGCTGTGCTATAAATAGTTATCCGCCGATAAAAGGAGTTTTCAGGGACAGGAAGCGTTGCTAAGGAGACAGAAATGCCACAAGGCGGGGCTCACGCGTCTTTAAGGCGTGGAAGGGGCGCGGAGGACAAGAGAGAGGGGAAATAAAACTATGATCAATCAGTGGCACTTATATCTTTAGTAGAGTCACAGGGGTGACTGGATGGACGCTGTCACCGTGGCAACTCTTATTAAAGAATAAATTAAACGGGCTGGTTTCCTTCCTGGCGTGTCAATAAATATTTCCCTCAGGCAGAAAGGAACGAATTTGAGATGCGGGGTCTGCGTTCAGAAGCTGCTGACCTAATATCGCAAAGCCTTTATCGTTTGCTTTATGTACTTAAGTATAGGGTATACCTGCCAATGGTTGTGCGTTTGTTTATCTAGTTAACTCAGAGTCTTTTCACACCCTGCTGTTTCAAAACTGCAGAACGTTATTCACAGGGTTCTCCTGAAGTGGAACTGATTCTCTCTGTCTCCCAGATGGGTCTCTTATTGTTCCACATCTATCTTCAGGCTTGGCTCGCGTTAGAGGGGTGTCTTCTTAACCCAGCAGCAATCTGGTTTAAGATGAAGCAATGGCCCAGAATGGCCCGCTAATGCATTCCTTACAGGGAACATCGCTGTTTCACTGACTTTATGGCAACATTGCATCACATGCTGTAGCACTTTCGCAAAGTCCCCACAAACCAGTCCTCGCCCCTCCTCTAAAGAGTTGGTGTGCACATTGTGGTCTCACTCAGCAGTGGCGCTTTGGAGAGTCTGAGGCGCGCACATCTGACCCCCTGACCTTTCATCTTACGTATCTCTCTCTCTGTATCCGCAGGAGTTCACCTCCCCCGACTACCGGAGCAACTCCGCGTCGAGTCGAACGCCCACCCCTCCCGGACGCTTCTCGCCCCTCAGCCCCGTGGACCGTGAGGTGCCCCTGTCCCCGCGACGCAGGTAAGAGACCGCCTGAGCACCGCCCACCTCACGCCCCTGTGGCTGCACCAAGATGCGGTCGCGCAGCTACGGTTTAAGACGCTGAACTTTTTAAAGCTGTTGTATAGGTCACGATAATTGTTGCAAAAGCTAACGCGTATCAGAGGTAAAGGTCCAGCTCCCAGTTTGATGTCAGTGTGGCTTCAGTCATGTTTGACACAGCCAGAGTGGCTGCATTTTTTTGTATCAGCTGACTGTTTGTCCTATCAGTGCTGCCCCCTGCTGGTGGGGCGACGTACTAGCGGGTAACACAACACCAACTGTTCTTGAAGCTCAACTAAAGTGTGACAGCCTTTTGGAATACAGCTCAAACTTCAAACTTTCCACTGTGATCTCTTATGGAATCTCTATTTAGCAACTGCTGATGGATTTGTGAATCAAATATCATGTTAACAAGAAGATAAATTATATGGCTCTACGCAGTCTCACTCTTGGTCTGTTTTTACCATCTTTCCTACTGGAGACCTGTGTGTGTGTGTGTGTGTGTGTGTGTGCGTGTGTGTGTGTGTGTGTGTAGAGCTGGAAGAAGTCGCACAGTATGGTTTACTTTGGCTCCCCCATGCAGCTACCTCAGGGCGGGCTAGCGCCGCGTCAGAGGAGCTGGAATCAAACCCAGTCTCTTCTTTATCCAAGGTCTGCCTTCACTTCTCCCCCCTAATTGGCCCCCCTCTAGTCTCTAGACCCCGGACTGAGATTCAAGCATTTCCTACCAATTCCTGCTAGCCAATCACAGGCTCTGTGACGGCCCCTTGAACAGCCCCTTTTCTTCCTCTGGGCCAATGGCTGTCAGTTGAGAGGCACACCTTTCAGTCATAGTCTTGTTCGTCCGCTCTGTCTTGTCTGGTGAAGATAAAGAGGTGTGTGTGTGTGTGTGTTTTGCACGTGTGTGTGTTTGTGCTTCTCTTTTGTGTGTGTGTGTGTGTGTGTGTGTGTGTAATGTTGAGCTACCACTGCTAGAGGTGCAGGGAATTACTTTAATCCCAAAGCCGGAGCTGAGCACAGTGGTTAAGGAGTTCCACCTTCTTTCCTTCCTCGTTTTGTCTTTTAAGGTGAGTCATGTCTCTCAAGTTGTTTTTAGTTTGTTGTTTTAGGATTTGTTTGTGTGTTTGCAATGTCTTGTGTAGATTGTAAACAAGCCAACTCTGTTGTTTTCCTCTGTGGAAAACGTTGGAACTACTGAGTGGACATTCTGTGTTTGTTTTGACAGCACACATTTCAAAGGTTAGTTTGCTGACCAGTATTTACACTAAATTAAAGGCATGGCTCCAAGTGTGACCATTAAAATTAGTGAAAAAACAAAATAGCACTTTCATGTACACATTGATTGAAACAGCTGGTGCCTGTACGTTTTGCTGAAGAGCCTCAAACTCAGAAGGAAACCTAGTGTTACATAGATGGGTCTCGGGTGACTCTTCAGGAACGCCACCTCCGTGAAATCACAGCGTGTGGCAGTCCAACCGGGTTTCCTCAGGTCATTAACTCGTTTGGTTTTGTTTTCTGCCACTCACTTGTGAGGCAGCGCCGTGTGTTTTGCTCCTACTTGACATTTCTTCAGATCCTGACGTGAGAGAGGTCCGAACGGACGGCCAGAGAGAGAAAGAGAACTCCGCTGCACTGGGAGGAGCGGAGGGTGCCTGAGGAGGAGTCGTTTTGGACAGTCTGGTTTCAATTTGGACCGTGTTCTGGGGGATCCAGAAGAGAGAGAGAGAGCGCCGGAGCGCTCGACTTTCCCCACGAGATTTATCGTCTCCTCTCTCTTTCGCCGTCTCCCTTTTCGGCCGCGTTCCCCTCCGTTGGGAAGGTGCGCGCTCTGAAACAAGAGGCTGGAAGCTAAGGCTTGTGCGACTGCACACACATACGTACAGAGACTCTTGCCTTCATGTAGTGTAGATGGAAATACGCCCACTTTTTACTTCAAATATAATAGATTATGGCGTGCAACGTTTATTGTAAACATCGCACAGACTTGTATTCTAAGCCCACGGTGTGGCTGTCCTGCTATACGAAATGATTGCTGTACTACGTGTAATGGCTTTTACGCTTCCCTTACATTTCAACTGCCCAGGTGCGTTATGGAGTTATGCTTATGCTATGCAGCCAGTAGTTTGGCAGGCGCGCGGTGCCGCGCTGGCACACGATGACAGAGAGGGGGCGATCCTGATGAAGCGAGGGGGACGGCTCCGGCTGACAGCTTAGCGGGGATGTCTCGCTCAATGGGCTGCAGGTGACTGGCAGCCAAAACACGCTGGAGGGGAAAGGGAGAAGGGGAGGGAGAGAGAATGAGTTAGAGAGACAGAAACAGAGAGGGAAAGAGACAGTGTGAAAGTTACAGAAGGGGGAGGGGGGGGTGAGAGAGCAAGCGAGGGAGGGAGCGAGAGAGAGAGCGGGGGGAAGCAAGCGAGGGAGGGAGAAAGAGAAACAGAGAGAGAGGGGGGGGGGTGAGTTAGAGAGAGAGGGGGAGGGTGGTGAGTTAAAGAGAGAGAGGAGAAAGTCTGGACCAGGCCAACCGGTTCAGTCCGACATCTCTCCTCGGTTCACTGTAGTGTGGCTGCCCGGCAGGCAAACAAACAAACAGCATTCCTGGTGTCCTTTTCATCGACGCTTCCTCGACCGTGAGTCCATCTCACCACGAGTGTTTCCAGCCACGGTGGGGCAGTGATGGGTCGAGGAGAGATTTGTTGTTGCTTACCACCCCAGCACACGTAAAAATGTGGAACGAGCAATAAATCCAAACCCCCCTCCCCTCCCCTGTGGTTAAGAATGTGCTTATAAACGTGCTACTGTGCCGTTTGCTAACCTGCTAATTGGGCATCAACACAAACCACGCCCTAGCTGTCAACTCTCCTAAGACTTATTTCCCCGCTCAAAGTCACTTTCGTCGGTTGAAAAGACGTCCTGCGAAGGTGTGAGACGTAGCCCCACAGTTATTAGCCCCCGAAGCTAAAAGGTGTTTGCTGTTCCAGAGGGAAATGCTAGGTGTGGTGTTAGAAGGTGCCGACGGACATTGTGGAAATCCCATCACGCCAGTGGGACATTTTTCCAGTCTGGAATGCCCGGAGTCCAACAGCGGGATTCCTAGCTTAATTTGCACGTTTGTGGCCGGGAATCTGGAAAGTTTTAGCCACTGGTTGTTAGTGCATAGAGGGAAAAAAAGTACACTGTATCTCATACATAAACACACACTCAGATATACACACTACACACACAATTTATCTGCTGTGCAATAACATACCTTGGGTCAGCTGATCTTTTTTTTACCTTTTTTAATTTGGTCGTCCTTACCTCTTGCCTGCAGGTCATTCTCCGAGTGGAGAAGGGCCTCCTGCAGGTAGAGCCGCTGTATAGCAAAGTGATCCGGCTCAATGCAGGGGGAACGCTGTGAGATTGGAGGCCTGCTCGGCCCTCTCGCCTGCCAGGCAATTCAGTCCTCGCTGCGCTCCCGCACTCACGAGTTCTGGACTTGCGCTTTCATTTCCTCTGGATCCTACCAGAGCAGCCCCCCCCCCCCCCCCCCTCCAGTAATCTCACCTAAAAACACCTCTTCGCATTTGTTTGTGCTGAACCGTGGACAACTCATGCCAGCGTGAGATTCAGAGGCTCTGGTGACGTGTGTGTGTGTGTGTGTGTGTGTGTGTGTTCTGAAACTCTCCTCGTCTTCCTCCCCTCTCGTCCAGCAGCAGCTCCAGCTCGGACTTTGCCATGCAGAAGTTTGACCGGGACTCGGAGGTGTACAAGATGATCCAGGAGAACAAGGAGTCCCGCACGGCCCCGCGCCAGTCCAACACCTTCCGCATGCTGCAGGAGGTCCTGGAGCAGGACGAGAAAGGTGAGGAGGAGTAGGGGGGAGGAGGAGGGTAAGGAGGAGGAGAGGGGGGGGGGTAGGAGGAGGAGGGTGAGGAGGAGGGTAAGGAGGAGGAGGGTAGGGTAGGGTAAGGAGGAGGGGGAGGTCCTGGAGCAGGACGAGAAGGTGGGGAGGAGGAGGGGGAGGAGGAGGAGGGTAAGAAGGAGGAGGGGGGGGGGGTAGGAGGAGGAGGGTGAGGAGGAGGGTAAGGAGGAGGGTAGGGTAGGGTAAGGAGGAGGAGGTCCTGGAGCAGGACGAGAAAGGTGGGGGGGAGGAGGAGGGTGAGGAGGAGGGTAAGGAGGAGGAGGAGGGTAGGGTAGGGTAAGGAGGAGGGGGAGGTCCTGGAGCAGGACGAGAAAGGTGAGGGGAGGAGGAGGGTGAGGAGGAGGGTAAGGAGGAGGAGGGTAGGGTAAGGAGGAGGGGGGAGGTCCTGGAGCAGGACGAGAAAGGTGAGGGGGAGGAGGAGGGTAAGGAGGAGGAGGAAGAAGGGGGAGGAGGTGCTGGAACAGAATGAGAAAGGTGAGGAGGAGGAGGGTGTGGAGGAGGGTAAGGAGGAGAGGGGGGGGGGAGAGGTCCTGGAGCAGGACGAGACAGGTGAGGAGGACGGAGAAGGGAGAAGAAGCAAGGGAAGGAGGAGGGGGAAGAAGATTAGGAGGTGAGGAGGAGAAGAGAACGTGTTGATCTGACCCAAACAATGCTTTCAGTTCACGGTGTCCTTACCGTTGCAGCCTGGGACAGCATGTCAGTGTGTCCATCATCCAAGGTGTGTCTGTCTGTTCTAGTCACTGTAGTTCTATGTGACGGGACATTTAAGAATACTTTCAAAACATTTTTGCATATAACCGGCCCTTTTAAACTCTGCCAGGTACATCTGTCCGTTCCACATGCCAGTCCAAGATTACACACACACACACACAGTCGACAGCTGTGTCTGATGGGCCAGAGCCATAAGAACAGGCTTTCATCTCTCTGTACATCTGAAATATAGTTGATGCTCCAACTCTTCTAGATTGCTGTGATAGTCGGCCGAGCGTCTGGAACGACAGCTGTTATGTCAAATTAAACAAAACAAAAATACCAAAAAAAACATTAATGCACGTCCTACATCATATTTGGCGTTAAACAACATTCTTTACACACCCAGTGACCCTCAACTCTGTCTGTCTTAACTATTAGAGGGCTGTTGTTCTTATCTGACTCATATGGTCATCACCTGGGCTGGAATACGACTCAAAGCAGAAGAGCCCTGTGGGACCTTCCCTTTCATAGAAAGAGGTGCAGTGACACTTCTCTGTGTGAAGATCAGCCATTATCCGCAAAGGTTGTGCCGCGTCAACGCCTACTACACGCCATGCGGCCTGTCCCCGGGGGGGGGGGGAGTGTGTGTGTGTGGGGGGGGTGTGTGTGTGTGTGTGTGTGTGTGTGTGTGTGACAAAAAGAGGAGAGGAGAGGGTGTGGTGACTGAGGAGGGCGGTGCACCTGTCAGGACTCTCTGACTGCCTGTGAATGAGGCGACTGTTGACTGCTACTGCCTCGGGTCTCCTTGACTGTAGTGTGTGTGTGTGTGTGTGTGTGTGTGTGTGTGGTTAGCGTCTGTCTGTTTGTGTGACTAGGGCCATGTTTGTGTGTTTGAGTGCGACTTACTGTTTCTGTTTGTATATTGTTGACTTTTCTGACTAATCCTGTGCGTTGTCCCCATCCAGGTGGTGCTGTTGTTTTCCCAAGTAATCTGTCCCCAAGCCCCGTTAAGCCCGTTCCGAAGGTGACTCCAGTAGGAGGAGGAGGAGGAGGAGGAGGAGGAGGAGGAGGAGGAGGAGGATTAGGCAGCAACAAGTACCACACCTGTGAGAAGTGTCGCACCAGCATTGTGTAAGCATGAAATGGAACAAGTGATAATGTGTGTGTGTGTGTGTGTGTGTGTTTGCGTGCTAGTGTCGACGTTTTTTGGGAATGTGCGTTTTAACTCATGCCCGAGTGGGTTTGTGTGTGCATAAATTGCGTGAGCGTGTGCTTACATGTATGCCCTTAGAGCTTGTGTTCTCCTGACGTGTGTAATAATGCACCGATACTTGAAAGAAGTTATTCTGGTAAAAGAAATACAGTTGTGTTTCTGATTGTGTACTCTCTCTCTCTCTCTCTCTCTCCCGTTCTCTCTCTCTCTCTCTCTCCCGTTTTCTCTCTCTCTCTCTCTCTCTCCCTCCCTCTCTTTCTTTCTCTCTCCAGCACACAGGCCGTGCGCATCGTGGACGACCGCTTCCGCCACCCCGAGTGTTACACCTGCACGGAATGTGGCCTCAACCTCAAGATGAGGGGTCACTTCTGGGTGGGCGAGCAGATGTTCTGCGAGAAGCACGCCCGCGAGAGGTACCAGGGCCCCGGCACGGCCCCGCACGCCACCGTGTCGCCCCAACACTGAGGCAGCAAGCCTGGGCTCCCCTTTCCTCCAACCCGGCCCACCTTGGACCATGAGGCCCATCCACAAACCAGCGTCCTCTGACCCCTCAACTAGAGACTACAGGCTGGGGGCGGGTGCGAGGTTTATCCCATTTGTACAGCCTTCAACAACACTCTGCAGTTTGTTTTTGTTTTGCATCGTTCAGTTACTTTCCTGAGGTTTGGGGACGTTCGTTTTCCCCCATGCTCCTATCCCAACTGCCTTTTGCTTTCTTTTGAGGGTGGGTGTTGGATGTAAATTACAGCCGGGTGTGATGTGTTCACGTGCTCGGCGGCGTCCTTGCTTCCACGTATACGGCGAGCAACAGGACTGGTTTCCTGCTGACGTGAGTGATCAAAGACATAATCAAAGCTCTGTTGAATCCCATGCTTGACCCACTGTGTGAAAAAAGGGATCCATTTGAACAGCATGGCAGTTGGTAGGTGTGCCATGCACTGTGCAAAGACACTGATGTGAGTGTGTTTGCGTGCGCGTGCCAGTGTGTGGTCCTGAGCTTGTTAATCTTTTTTTCTTAGTGCTTGCATCGTTTGCATTTTCTTTTTCCTGCGTATTTTGTTCTTTTTTTCTTTCTTTTTTATAAATGCATTCTATTAGCTGAAATACTGAATCATTACTTAGTTTACAATTTATTTACGATTTATTTTTTTGCTGATAAGGGAATATAGAGAATGAACTATACAATTCATTGTTTTGTTTTTTGGTCTGTGTCTTCGATAGAACAGTAATCTTACCTAAGATGTCTGTGATAGCGTAACGTATGCACAGGTTTGCATGAGTGTTGATTGAAACATTGGTTTTGTAACAGAAAAACACACTTTCAAGCTATTTACATATCACACTTAATAAAATCACATGTATTCTTTTTTTTTTCAAATGCAAAATGTATTGTAATGGTGAATACAAATATACGTTGGTGGTCATAGTGGCTAAAAGGATTGTTCTGTAAGATTGATTTATTTCTGAAGTGTAGAGAAATATATGCCTTCAACACATTTATACCATTCTTCCAGCTTGTGCAGTGGGAAATATAACCATTTAGCCACTATTGAAAGGTTGCCTTGGACAATAAACACTATAGCTTAAACAAAACGCCTGCCTTTGATCTTCAGATACCCTTCTTTTCCATCTGATTTAGTGTTCCTCTCCTGCAGATAACCAGTATTCTTCAGTCTATGTAACTCTGGTAATGGAGACACACGTCGTTTCTCCATTAAGTAAAAGATGCTCATGGCGATCGAAGCAAAATCCATCCGTCTATCTATTAGCCATACCGCTTATCCTTTGCAGGGTCGGTGGAGGGGGGTGGGGGGCGTTGCTGGAGCCTATCCCAGTCGACAAAGGGCGAGAAGCGGTGTACACCATGGACAGGTCGCCAGTCAATCACAGGGCTGTCGAAGCAAAATATGGAAGCAATACATTTATTCAAATCGTAGTATAGCATTAGGTTCATCTAATGCTTTCATTAAACCTTTACTAAGAGTAAACCTGGGCATACAGCAAATAGACTAAGGCCCAGTTTCCCGTACAGGGATTAAGTCTAGTTCTAGACTAAATCTCGCCGTCAATAGAGATTCTCCATTGAAAATGTTTTTTAATCTAGGATTTGGCTGAGTCCCTGTATGGGAAACTGGGCCTATGTCTAATAACCTGTACATATCCTCCAATATTTTTGACCTGGGTGATTAACTTGATGCTTTGCGTGATGATTTGTTTGAAGAAATGCCATGATCATGGAAAGTCGTTTGGGAATTGTTTGGTGATGTTTTTTCTAGGTTTAAAAATACATAATTCTATTGTTTTTGATATTTTTTAACGATACTATACATTTTAAGAGTAGTTTGAGAAACCACCCTTATATATTTTTCATTACGTCCGCCTCTTGTTTTGTCTGTTCTCCAGAAGGGGGCAACAATGGTTCAGTTTCTTAATTAATTCATAGAGCCTATAGACAAGAGTGCGATTTCCTCTTCTAACCTGCTATACTTGATATAGGATCATCTAGACTGTGTTATATTATGCATTCCTCATTTGACATGGGAATATGGAGGAGATAATTTTTTGGTATTATGTATGTTGCGAGACAAAAGTATACATGTATGCTTAGTTTAATATGATTCAATATATCGTGATTGGTACGCACCATTTTCACAAACACCAACATGTTAAAACTGGGATAAGTTTAATACGGTTCTGTTGATCTTTGTACTTCTTGACAATGCAGTCTCACGCCACCACCACTAGATGTCCCCACATCTTCAGGAAATACTACATAGAGGTAGTTTGGGGCTAATAGTTTCCTTCACCACTGGAATTTTCCTTTTGTTTACTCATTGGCAGGAATGAGTGAAGCCTTATTCACACCGGTTATTTTGTCTGCTTTTGAGCACTTCTATTTTACTGATGAAACGTGTTGACCACATTGTGCTTCGAAAACGCACAAACGGGGGGGTGGGGGGGTGGACGACGACGGACCGCATCAGATGTTTTGTGTTGCATCACCTTCAGTCCAACTCTCTCTCTCTCAAGACCTTATCTCACTTCTCTCCTCCATATGTTGCTCTTCTCAGCCCCTCACTACCTTTACCGCCCCCCCCCCCCCCCCCCACACACACACACACACACACACACACACACAAACGTTCCCCCCACCATCCCCTTTTCCTAAAGTCTTTTATTACTTCACCTGGAATGGAGTCCAGATGTGGAACAGGAACGGAGAAGAGATTGCTAGCTTGGCTTAAAGGAGTGAGGGGGTCGGAAGGGAGGGGGAGGGGGGGGGGGGGGGGGGAGTGGGCGTGCAGGGGGAATGTTGGAACAACATTAAAGTTTGTCTGGATGCCATTAAGTACAATTTGATGTAATGTGAAGTTTGGGACGTGAAAATGTAAATGGTAACTGTGTTTCCGAGATGAGAGAGAGGTTTGGTAGGTTGAGGGGGCTTGGAGGTACAGTAAAGGTTGGGGTCGGCGGACTTGGTTTTGTTCTTGAAGTCTTATTTTAAACGGCTTGACTCAACAAGCCTCTGTCTCTGTGCTGAGCGGGCATCGTTCCACTCCTCCCGGTTACTTGAAGTAATCGCTGGTTTTCTCTGAGCGGGCTCCAGCGTACAGTATCAGGTACAGCAATAACAAACCCGGGGTCCACTATGCGGGCCAGGGCACAGTGCAGCATTGTATGGCCAGGCATATACTCGCATGTCGTTTGGATACGTCGGTGAGTGCATGTCGCCCTCGATGAAGGGGGAACTCACTTTTCATAAGGCTCACTCTGCTCTACCTTTTCATATTTCAGAATGCACTCCAGATTTGAAAAGTGCTGAGGTTTCAGGCCAACTCCCCTGTGTCTCCTTTATCCCAAAAACGAGTCAAGTATTTTTAAAACAGAAGTCTGGGGAGGGCTGTGCTTTCAGGATCATTTTATGGACAAAGACGCACTTGTTGAAGTTTATGGTTTGATATATTTTGGAGGTTGTCTGTGATCTTTTTAGGATGCAAAAACGCATATACCTTGACTGAATCTTTTTTTTATTAACCCTAAACTTTACCATTCCTCTTGAAGTAGATTAATTCACACTTAGAAGAAGCATAAATGTGGTGACATACTTGTATTGTATTAATTATGTTCCCAATTTTGCCAGTGCCTATGGAATAGTTAACAGCACTTAAATAAAACACTTTTCTCATGCTTGTTTACTGTATTTGAGGTTTAAGCCTGTTTGCTAAAAGGATTGTTACCCCGTAATGAGAACCAGGCAGCCCCCATTCATTAATAATTGCCGCAAAGCATGCTAGGTCATGAAGTTATTAAAACTGTGTCAGGGACTGAAATCACAAGTCACTTTCTGGTAATTGTTTCCATCTATTTCACTGAGTAAAGCAATATCATGAACAAACATAATTACACCTTAAAATAACAATGTCTATTATTTTTATAACAGCCCAGTCACTTTTTATGGTCCCTATTGGATGCATACTCATATTGTCTCACTGTGGAAGGTTTATTGGTCAGATAATTGTTCATTGGCTAAATGGTTTCTTAATTAGCTAGATGAACTTAATTACTTTTTTTGATTTTCCTAATCAATGCTCAAGCCAGACAAGTTTGTTTATATGGTAGAATAGATTCCAAAATAAAGTATAATATACTTTAAATGAGGTATATGAATGAATAATAACCATCTTTCTAGACTGTAGTGTGTATGTATTTAATATGCAATATGTATGAATATATTATAGTAATATCTGAAGATTCTGATATATGTGCAAAATGAACTCAAACTTTCTAAAGATGTTGAGGTTTGGATCTTTTTACCTCTCAGACGTGAAGATATAATTTTGTGTTCAAGCATATAGGCCTACATTAGTTTGATCTCCAGGCATACGATAAGGGCATTTGAGCAGAGACCGTTCGAAGTTCTGAATCAATAAATAAATTTGTTTAAAAAAAAATGATAAGCCTATAGAAAAGCTCCATAAAGTTACTTGATGGCCAAAGAGAGAAGAAAACATATATTGAACAGTAGAAATGTTTGTGTGTGTGTGTGTTGTGTCTTTTTTGTGCTGAACAAACGTAAACTAACCATTAATGTTTTACCTTTTTGGTCAAAAGCACACTCACCAGCTGATGTAGTGCGTTAGTATTATTCATATTTTAAAATATTTCACTATGTGAAGGTTATCAAATCTTTCTGTCAAGGAGCGGCAGGGTTTTTATAGGTTAATAATGGGAAACCTTAGAGGAATATTAGAACTATGAGTAGCCCGTTGAGTGTAAAACTGGTGGTGAAGTCCGCGCTAGGACCCTGCGGATTAGCGCGCAGATGGCGACGGAATGCGCACACTTGGGATAGTAACTGAATTTGAGTGTGACAGAGTGGCAGGCAGGGTAGGCAAAACCGCTAGATTTTGGGAATTACACAGGAGCTGACCCAAGATCTTCTTTAGGATTGCCCACGTTTATTTTTTTTTGCTTTCGGATCATCTTTTAATCTTATTGACTCAAAGAGACTTTTCGAGAGCAGTTACGACCAACTTTTTGTGAACATCCTGGATATCGTAAAAGCTTCAAAAGTTTAGGAATTAGACACGGGGAATTGCCTACTTAGATGACATAATTTCCCCCTGATTATCGGATCTTTCACAATTATTGGAAGAAACTAAATTAATTGATTTGGCCGATGACGGTAGGATTCCGACTTTGCTTGTGCGACTCTCAAGGAACAAAGTAGAACAAGACAGCTAAGAAGTTTAAGAATCAAAAATAATTAGAGGAGCGTTTAAAGTAAACTTTGTTATAACTAAAATGTCAATTTTACGAACGGAAAGGTGTTGTTGCAGTTGTGCGCAAGTTGCCATGACATAAACGTTAGATAGGAGAAAAAGACTGCCAAGTAGCAAATTAGGAACTTGTTTCGAATGAATTTGTTGAGTAAATTCTGAAACTAAACAAACTAAATCAAAATCGGGTTTTGTTTGAAAGCTTCACAGTGGAGAAATGGGATGACAGGGGGACAGCTGAGGTGAGAGTGCGAAAAGGACAATGTTTGTGCCCGTAGCTGGCATCCCGCTCTTGGGGCGTCTGTTGCTGATGCTGCTCATGCTGTCAGCTTCTGACGCCAGGCTTTCTCATGCCTGCCCCGACCTTCTCGCCACCGGCTGTAGCTGCACGGAGGAACGATCCAAAGGACACCACTCCATGGCGGCGAGGAGGAGAGTGAGCTGCGCCAACGAGGAACTCTCTGAAGCTCCTGACGCTAGCTTGCTACCTAACCGGACTGTTACTTTGTAAGTCAAATATTTTCTACCAACATACTGCTTCTTAACCGAACAGATTAGACCACATACTAATAATGTGTGACCATCGTTGGGATATCGGTGGGATTGTATGCATGTGCTCCTGTGCAGTGATAATACATAAATTAGCTTCCCCCACCTCACCATATTTGACCCTGTGGCCTTAGGTCAAAAGTTTACTTACGGCCTTCAATGACTGGATGCTTAACTCAAGAAGGGGTGTTTCATGTCTGCGGAGTACTGAGAGGAGGAGAGTCAGGGGGAGGACAGGCGCTGGAGAGAAGCCATAATTTGGCCCAGCCTCTTATTGACAAAACTGTCACTTTAATTCTGCCTGTAGCCCAGATAAAAGTTCTGGGTTCAACTCTTGTCTCTCTCTGCCACTCACCACCAAAACACCTTTCTTACACACGCGCGCACACACACACACACACACACACACACACAGAGAGAGAGAGGGAGAGAGAAACACAAATCCAGATGACTTGGCCTTGCGAAACTCAAATAAACAGTAACACATTTTGTATCTTCCTCTCCTCCCACCCGTCCTCTCCGTGTTTTGAATGGCCGCCCGGCTCCCTCCTCTAACCCCGTAACATCCATGCAGTCTCAGGGCCGCTGCCGACCTCCTCCTTCTTCCTCCTGTTCAGGCAGGAAGGGTGACCGCTCATCAACCCCAGCAGGGAGAGCTGTAGCGAGCTCTCACACCTCGCTCCAAAACAGCCGTCCAATGGGACGTCTTGGTTTCCGTCATGTTCCTCAGTATTTCTGCACCGATAAAATAATCACGTGACCTTTAAGGTCTACCACTGTAACTGCAGGCTGTGTCACTGGAAGCTCAGTAGGTCGGTCTGTGCTGTACTGATCGTTTCGGTTACCGGACTTGTTCTATTGAACATGACTAAACCATGGTTATGATGACTACTGTAGTGTATAAAGTCTATTGTTCACTGGATATAGTGGAGATGCTGGACAATAATAGGCCTCGCAGTCTTTGAGAGGAACTCGTATTTATTACTGGTCAGACGACCTCCAAGTCAGCTTTTGCCCTTCCCAAAACCCACGTGACCTTTCCCCCCTCTACTCCCTGACCCTGTGTAAGCGGTGACATCAGTAGCACCCAGCAGGCACTGGTAAACCACTCCCCCCCTTATTAACTGGTCCTATCCTATGTCTCCTGTCCTGTCCCCGGCCTGTGACTGTGGGCCTCGGAGGTACAGAGGATTTATAACCCAGAGGGCGATCCAATGGCGGCCAGCGATCCATTTATAGGGTCTTGTGTTTTGGTTCTAATCAAGGCAGGCAGCTCTGTAGTAAACATCTGGGAAGCACATTGCAGAGGAAAAGTGGAGGAAAATGAATAAAATAGAATGTTTTTTTTTTTTAAAGAATGGTTTTGGTGGCACAGGGTGGTGGAGGTGATTGAAGATAATCTCCCATCCCGGCCCCCGCTCACTGGACTTTATTTGTTTTCCTACACGCGTTTTAGGATTCTGTGACACGTTAACGAGGCTGTGTACGAGGAGCAAACAATCCCACTTTGTGAGGGGGTGGGGGTGGGGGTGGGGGGAGGACGAAGGTTTTCCTTCCTCTACCTCGTTCTGTAAATGCTGGATGAGGCGGGATGTAGTATCGCGCTTAATTCAGAGCAGTGGATTGAACAACGAGCTCCCTCCAGAAAAAAAAACAAAAAAACGTTTCGCTGCTCTCTCATCCTCTCTTGTTTCATGACCCGAGCTCCAGATGTGGAATGTGAGAAGTTTTTTTGTGTGTATTGATATTCCTGTTTTTTCCCCTGACATTCCGCGGCAGCAGAGGAGCTCCCCAGACTGCGTCCCAGGTGCAGTGTGGAGCAGAAACGGAGCTCGTTTCACCCAGCCCATGGCAAAGCCGCCACCACCGGCCCCTCCCCAGACCTGGTACCCTGTTACCCCGCCTTCCCGGCTTCAGCCCTGGGGCAGCATTAACGCCTGTCCTCCTCCGGGGAGAGTAGCACTGCTTACAGGGTGCTGGGCGACGCCAGACCAGGCACCAGGGCTTCCGGGGGGCTGGCCTATACGTTTTTTAACGCACAACAGCTGGCCCCCTGGAACATTCCAGCCCGAGGCCCCTCGGCCTCACTGGGAATCCCAGCGGGGGTTTGTTTATTAAAGCTATTAGTTGGCTGTTTGTTGTTCCTGCCGAAGGAGCGAACGGGGAGTGACCGGCGTTCGTCGTCCTCCTGCGATTTACTCGTCCCGTGACGGGCGATAAAAAGGGGAATCGGTGAGCGACGCACGCTGGCAACGCGTAGATTTGTTTTGATGACCGTATCGGATTTCATTTGGATGCGCTCCCGTTAGGTTTGAGATGTTCTCAATCGCTCTGGTTCTTCTTTGCCTGCTTTCGTAAACTGCCCTGATCAGCAGTTTCAAGTTACACACAAAAAGTCATTTCTATTCCCAGCTTCTTTTTTTCTTCTTTTTGCAATGAGCTAGTCATCTCTCTCCGTTTATCCCTCCCCTCTTTCTAACTGTCCCCTTCTTCTCTCTCTCTCTCTATCCCTCCGTTTCTCTTCCCTCTATCATGAGTTCATCCACACGCAGTAACTCTCAATCTAAATATTTAGCCGTCTTGGTAGGAAACGGCCGTGTCTAAACTCCTTCCAGATGTGGGCCTGAGAAGGCCTGCGTCGAGGGCTTATTACGCACGCCTCTGAAAGGCATAGCACCACCGGGAGAGCAAGAGGAGCCGGGACGAAGAGGACGAAGAAGAGGAGAGCGAGCGAGAGAACGAAACGAATGGAGAGCAGCAAGTAAACGCCGAGATGAAAAACAAGTTAGCCAGAAAACCCCATCAAAAAAAGAGAAAAGGACTGTGGAGACTTGGCGTAGAAGAGAGTCAAAAGAAGAAGAAGAAGGAGAGAAAAGAACCAAAAAAATATGAGTGAAGAGAGTCTGGAAGGAAAAGCATGAGAGGAAGAAAGAAAGTGGAGAAAGGAGGGGAAGTCGGGGAGGACGGAGGAGGGAAGAGAGAGGCTTGGCAGGCTGTTCAGAGGGATCTGCCTCTGGAGACACCAACCTCCCCTGACTCCGTCTAGCAGACCTCAGGCACTGGGGGGGGGGGGGGGGGGGGGGAGGAGGTAGGAAGGAAGGAGGCTGGACTCACAGGATAGCATACCCTGCAGTACCACCTCCCCACTGCAGAGCTTAGGCCTATACACCGGCATGGACCCTAACCTTTTCTTTACGTGTTTTTGTCTGGTTCGTTACTTCGGCCTGTATGTTGACAAATGTAAAGGGAGCATGAGTTAGTCTAGTTATTAGTAGATTTGAACATCTTTCAATATTCAAATTAATTGTAAATTTAATAGGTATTTAGCTTTCTAGTGTTTAATGTTCAATTCATGCACGTGAATGGTAAGGAAGAGAAGTAGAGTGAAATAGACTGAACGCCTGACAGAGAGTGACATCATTTACGAGACCGTTTGATTTACATTTCACCTCAATCTGGGGTTTCTTTTTCTGTCTGTCAACTGTTGCCCTACAGTAAATAGCACAGCAAACGCTTAAACAATAATAGCTTTGAGAGGCCAAAGTGTAAACTGTGAACGCGTGGGACAATCCTAAAAATCCTAAGCCTCCCACTCCTCCCTCCCTGCCTGCCAGCAGCAGCCATTTGTGTTATACCGGCCCTAGCTGTCGACGACTTTGACGGATGACCTTGGCTTAGCGCGGTGCCAAACCAAAGGAGCGGGCACACAGATGCTGAGGGGGGGAGAGGTCGCTGCAGGAGTCACTGTCTGGAATGTGCTGGGGGACTAACCCCTCCCCTCAGACAGTTGCTGAGTGGCGAATACAGCTCCCCTCGTTGGGCACAGCGAGCCTTGGATAGGATCGGCCGCAAACCCTGTATACATTCATCAACGCGTTGGCGGTGTCATCGTTTCTTAAGTAAGGCCTACGATTGCCCCTTAAGACGCGGCCGTCATGTTAATGTTAGTAATAATAATTATAATCATGTTTATGTTAGTAAAAATAATTATAATAATTTTTGTGTCAGTAGTAATGAACCCCTCGTGTTCCTAGAGAGAGGACGGACCTTTATCAGAGATGGAATCCAAAACTTCTGTTCTGTGCGTGTATCCAAAACAGAGAGTGTAGCAGGGGGGTGTGTGTGTGTGTGTGTGTGTGTGTGTGTGTGTGTGTGTGTGTGTGTGGAGTTAGAACTTAATGAAACAGGACTGTGCCGATTAAACATCCCACCATCCCACCATCCTCCTAGGCAAGCAGCAGATCCCCAGCTAGCTGGGTGAGCGCTCTATTCGTAGCCCGGGTCCTCCAGCAGGGGGGACAAGTTTATTTATATGAGCAAAGGTGTTGAGAGGAGGAGGAGGAGTGGGTGTTCTCCACCCCCCACATGTTAGGCGGGGCACTTGGTCAGCGATAAATCAAAAAGAAAAACAAAGACCTGACACTGGATACTCCCGGCTTTACACCCGCAGAGTCTCGGCACCTGTTAGTGCCACACAAACGCCCCCCCCCCCTCCTCTGACCACCAGACCTCCTGCGTGGACGGGTCAGAGTGGAAAGTCAGTCCAGCTTTGGAGACAGGAGTTTTGGGCTCATTGTTGAAAGACAGATGCCCCACTTTGGTTATTTTATGGCTGGATTGTGAGCGCTTGGAAGAGAGGCTAAAGAAATAAATTGGCAGGACAATGTATTGTAATATGTAGACGGCTGGAATTGTCCCGTTGTCCATGTCTAGTACATCATATTTTATTCACCTCAGTAAAAATTATTTCCTGAACTGGCAAAAAAAAAGAGGGGGGAAAAAAAGGAAAACGTTGTAGTCATGGAAACACCAGTTTTGTTTTTGTACTTTTTTTTTTGCTCTTTCCTTTTTGTATTTTTCCCCTCTTGCACAGTCCCTTCTTATCTCCCTCCAAAAAGGCCTGAGTATGCTCGTTCCTCTGCAGCTCAGCTCTCTCTCTCTCTCTCTCTCTCTCTCTCTCTCTCTCTCTCTCTCTCTCTCTCTAATGCCTGTGGCCCACACCACTAATGGACCCCAGAGCTTCTGCTATGGGAACATGGCAGCAGGGGAAGGCAGTGGGTTTCCATGGTGGGAATGCCTGTGGCCAGAAGTGTGTGTGTATGTGTCAGTGTGTGTGGGTCCGGGTGTGGACGTGTGTGTTTGTGTACGTGTGTGTGAGGGATGGCAGGAGATATATTCAGAAATTTGGGGGACGGAATGGGGGGGGGGCTATTGACTGAGTAAGAGAGAGATTTTAAATACTCAACTTTATTCAAACCAACCGAAAAGCAGCACGCTAAGCTACAGTAGTTTAAACACTCACTACTGTGCAATCTGCATAGAGCAACTTAGCTATACAAACCCTATTATGTGTTCTACTTATTCACATCGATTCTTTATTAACAGAAATTCATATTTGATCCTCATTTTGGAGAGTCGTGCCTTTAAATAGTCTAGGCTGTGATTGGCCGCCATTGGGGCTCCATGGGAACTTTATTTAACTGGACAAGTTCCCTTTTTTTATTTAATTGTTCAGTGCAATAAATGCAACGAGGGATTTATGTTGAAACTTTTTATATCTATTTATAAATCAACTTGAAATTGCCTCATTTGTGGCTATATCTGTTATCACGTCATTGAGATGTGGCTTGAGGGGTAAATAGATTTGGGTGAATACCAAACAGTTTGTATGTTGTCATAGACCGGTTCAATTGAACTTGTTTTGAGGGAACAATGTCGAAGGAATGTCTTTATCGCCACCTGTGCTTACTAATTGGAAGTGTCATGAAACACGGTTGATCGTCTTCAATTATTTCTAAACACTGCAGTGTCGTTTCACATACTCGCCCTTTCTTTAAAACATAATCTAATCCAAATTACAAAGTGATTCTTGTGACAAATGAAAAGCTTTGGTGGGGGTCGTTGATTTCAGCCTGTCTTTTATAAATGCAGACACGTTTCCCTACAGTCATTGCTTTATTATGAGGTTACGGGAGACCTAACAATGATTCAATGTTTGTCAGGCACTGACCACATTCCTGCTCTCTGAAAAGACTAAATGTTCCAAATGGCCTCATTAAAGTGTAAGAAATGTAGACAGCAATTACGACCCTCCCCCCTCTCCTATTTGTTGTTGCTGTTGTTGTTGTTGTTGTTGTTGTTGTTGCCTAGCGCTTATTAGTTTTATCCTACTTTCCTTGACGAAGAATGATCATGAGACAACCATAATGCACTGTATGTCTGCTGTAGTTTTGAGTTTTTTGACTTTCTGCATCTACTGAGGCTAACTGCCAAAGAGATTTTCTTATTTTTCTATTCAGCGTTTTTTTCAGTGGTCATCCAGCTTTAGGAAATTGAATGTTGTGCAACCAAGGAAAACAGAAGAAATACACGTCACGCTCACTTCCTGCTAGCGATACGCCATGAATTGTCTGATGGGGCTGGTTCCATGTCTGAGACCACTCTCTCTTTCTCTATCTCTCAGTGTAGTGTGTGTGTTTGTGTGTGTGTGTGTGTGTGTGTGTGTGTGTGTGTGTGTATTTACAATATATCCCTTTGCATGTCTGTTTATGTGTCTGTATTTATGTGTTTGTGTTAATGTGCATGCGAGTGTGTGTGTGTGTGTATTTGTGTAATTTACTATATATGCCTACGCATGTCTGTTTATGTGTTTGTGTGTGTGTGTGTGTGTGTGTGTGTGTGTGTGTGTGTGTGTCTGTGTGTGTGAGAGAAAGAAAGTGTGCATGTGGGAAGGGTGTGCATGGCCACAGCACCAAAAATAGGAGACCGTCGTCCTCTCTCTAATTAGAGACTCTTTCTAAAAGTCAGACTTACATTTTAGACCGAAGAGCAGCTCCGAGACTGCATGTCATTTTATGCAGTCCCAACACATGCTCTGCATACAAGTAATTCTGATGGTATCCCACACATGCACATACACACACACTCACACACACACACACACACACACACACACACACATAGTGCAGTGCGGTCTCATATAAGTGGTTTTTCATATCAACTCTAGGATAGCATATCCAGCCGCCTCGGGGCCAAAACCGTCTGAAGAGCTAAACACAGTGCAATGCGGTGTCATCATATAGAAGATGGAACACCAAATTTAATCGCTCATTACTTTCCTAATCCATTTCTTTTTCTTCTTTTTTATTCCTTATGCCAATTTACCAAGACAACACTGCCCCCCCCTTTCCCTGTCTCTCTCTCTCTTTCTCTCTCTCTCTTTCTTTCTCTCTCTCTCTCTCTCTCTCGCTCTCTCTCTCTGTCTCTCTTTCTTTCTTTTTTTCTCTCTAATGCCTAAATAACTCAATTAGCGCTGACAAGCACAATTTCCAGAACAACATTTTGGGTGCAATTATGCGGATGCTCCTTTTGCATGACGGCTGATAAATGGGACTTGTAGTTTGGCAGCGTTCCCTGGTCACGGCCAGAAGCCCCTTCGGAGGGTCAAGGACAATGGACACATTCACATCTCTCCCTTCTAAAGTAAAGTGCCTGCCATGCATGAGGACTTCTAGTGGCCTCCTGCGTTTGGCCGCCATTAAAAAGTATTCCTATTCCTAGTTTGTGTAACTTGAGAGGCGCTCAGTACACACAAAAAGGTTTTGGATTTAGTTTGAAACGTGATCAATGTTACGGTACATGTGAGTTTTTTTTTTTGGTTGTTATGGAGCCATGCTGCATGACTCCGAGACTGGACCAAAATGGCCTCACGCCAGACAGAGGTCACTTCCGTAGTGTGTTCCAATGACCAGGACACCAGTAGCACCTCAGAGGAGGCTGTGGAAGACAGCGTGAAACAGGGGTAACGTGGGAAACGTAGTGAAGGCAGATTCCCTGAGGTGTGCTGGCTGTGGAGGGAGGTTTCTCACTGGACCGACCAAGATGGAGCCTGGGAACCATGTCGCTATCGCACACCTTTTTCTGTTTCTTTCACTCTCTATCCGTCCACCGTCGGCCTCTGGTTTCCCCCTCCTAGGCCAACATGGACAGACTTGCGTGTTTGATACAGTTGCGTGCACACGTGTCTTAACGAGCACACACACACTCACGCACATGTATGTGCTCCTGCTGAGAGGGAGCTCCTGCGGCTGAAAGCTAGCTGCAGTAATTGGAGTGGTGGGCCCTCATTAGTGGCAGAACAGAACCGTGACATGTCACAATGAGGGAGAAAGAGTGTGTGTCTGCGTGTGTGTGTGTGTGTTTGTGTGTGTGTGTGTGTGTGTGTGTGTGTGTGTGTGCGTGCGTGCGGGTATGTGCAAATGACCACAATCACTAAGTAGACGGCTAACAAGCGATAACACCTTAACTTTATAACAACTTCCATGTGTCTAAGCAGACAGACGGCTCTCACCCCTTCTCTGCTATCTCCTCTTTCTAAAGCACCAGGACTCTGACACGGGAGTCACTGCAGGGCACAACAATCTTTTGGATCTGTGCGTGGATAGGTTTTTGAAGCTTACCCTCTAGTTACCATGCATTAGTTCATGCACCACCATTTGACTATTTGACTGTGCCTCATACTACCAACTCTCTTGTATCAAGTTGATTCCTTAAAGGTTACTCTTGTGTCACGCTAGCAGACAGGAAACAGGAGGGTCTGCTTCAAGTGTCCGGTGTGTCCGGTGTCCTCCTGCTTGTGAGTAGTTGGAAGAGAAGCTCTCTTTGCTTACTGCCACTAATGAGGGCAATTGGTCATTCCAAAAGCAAAACTGAAGCATTTTGGGGAGCGTGCATTATCTAGGGCAGCACCTAAAGTTTGGAACTCTCTCCCTCCTCTAATTCGTAATTCCAACTCGCTGTTAATCTTTCAAACCCACCACCTTAATACAGATCTTTTCACCCTAGCATACCCTAGTTAACTCTGTTTAGAATCCGGTCCCTTTCTTTTACTGATTCTATCCTTTTGCTTACATATAGTGAGAATTGTTGTTGCCGTCTGTCTGTTTTACTATTTCTGTCTAATTGTTTATTTGTGTCATGTTATCTATGTTGATGCTGTGAAGCAACTTTGGGTGTTAGAAAAGCGCTATATAAATAAAATGAATTATTATTATTATTATTATTATTAATTACTGTAGCCGTCTACGTAGACCCCACCTATGGCCTACTTCAAGTTTTTTAGGTGAGACAAAAAGAAAGAAAGAAAAAAAGAAATAAGGAGCGAGAGAGAGAGAGAGAGAGAGATAATGGAGCGCTGCATAATGCTCCCGTGGGGTTTGCACCGTAGTTCATGTTGTGGACGCTGTTCGTTTCGCTCTCCAGCCAGTTCACCTCTCATCCTCTCGAGGTCTTTATCTCGGGAGACGTCGCCGCATCCAGTCCGTTAGCTGCCATACGCCTCCATTCGGTCGGCGTGCCTTTTAAACACGACCCTCCTTTCCTCTTAACAAAGTTTCCGCGCGTGTCCGAGGCCGGAGCTCGCACGTCCGCCAAACAGACTAACACCAGACTGAGAAATGTGACGCGCGTTTTGGAAGCGGAGCGTCTCCCCCAGCCCTCAGCGAACACCTCGCTGAGGGGCCCTGCAACACTTCGTTCTCGCTCAAAGTAAACGCACGCTTTTAATGGCGTGTTGGACTGCCAGTGCCGCCGTGACACAGACTCACTGATTGGTGCTGGAGCCGCCGCTGGCCGCCGCGGGGCTGATTAGACCGACTCGAAAGACAATAAAGAGGCTTTTAAAAGAAAGAGACGCTTTGATTAGCTGGCGCCCGCTGGCGTTGCTGTTGGGTAGAGGGGTGTGTGTGTGTGTGTTGTAACCGGGGGTCCCCCTGCCTTCACCTCGCGTGTGGTCCTTGGAGGCGAAGTGGTGTGCGGTGTTTACACAGGGGGAGCGTCAGGCTGTTTGGGCTCGCTGTTTTTGAAAGGTGAACCCTACTGGGCACCTCTCATCTCTCCCCCCGCTCCTTCTCTTTCTCCCCCTCTATCCCTCTCTCTCTCTCCCTCTCTCTATCTCTCTCTCTCTCTCCCTCTCTTTCTCCCCCTCTCTCCCCCTCTCTCTCTCTCTCTCTCTCCCTCTATCCCTCTCTCTCTCTCTCCCTCTCTCTCTCTCTCTCTCTCTCTATCCCTCGCTCTCTCCCTCTCTATCCCTCTCTTACTCTCTGTCCCTCTCTCACACTCTCTCACTCGCACCCCCCCCCCTCTCTCTCTCTCTCCCTCTCCCTCTCTCTGTCTCCCTTTCTTCCCCTCTCTCTCTCGTTCGTTCTCCCCCGGTCACACACACAGAGATGAGGATGTTGTTTCTAGAGTAATGAGGCACTCAGAGGCTGCGCTGGAGAGACAGAGAAGGCAGGAGTTGGGTAATGAGAGCAGCGCGGCTTAGCCCGCGGATGGATCGTTATTAAAGAGCGATCCTCCCTTAAGACTGTGATCCTTCTCATGGGCTGCCGGAGATGCTTCCCCAGCTAAACAGCATGTCCCCCCCCCCTCCACCTCCCACCCCACCTGGAGGGAAGAGGTGGGCTCCAGCCAGCATCAGCCTCCAGCGGGGCTACCGGGATCAGGAGGGAAGCCTCGAGGGCCTCCTCCTCACTCAAACTGGGCTTAGCCATGTCGCCAGTGTAAGCAACTGGCATCGTTCAACTACGTACCGTTCAAACCTTCTTTTCGTCTTCGATTCAAATGCAGCTGACACAGGATTCGGGAAGACAGGATATCCCGTCTTTTCAGGGGGATGAGAGGAGATGTAGGGAGCTGGTTTTGCTCCCCCCCCCCCCATGCAGGTGTGCCCAGTGAGAGCCTTAGTGGAGTGGGAAAGCTCCTTATGGAAGGCCAGCTATTGTTTCTGCCACTATTAGTGCAGCAAATCTGGTATGGGCGCTGAGCTCAACAAACCTGATGAACCACAAATCCCTATACAGAAAAAACGGAGTCGGTGCTAAATACTTGTTTCAGGAGCTACCCCACCATAGAGCAATAAGAGAATAATGTCCCCTCAACATAAAAAAAATTGTAGGGGATGAAGCCACCTTTTGTCTCTGCAGACCACAGCAGCGACTGTCAGGCTTTCACGTCATCTGTCTGAGTACCGTATGGAGAATCAGCACAATAATAATCATAACCATAATCGTCATCAACCTTCCTCCACATGAGCTCCTCAGGGACAATTGTTGTTCCTCTATCAGAGACCACTGAGCTGCTCACACACACCCAGTGCGGCTGCAGCACCCGGCACCTACTGTGGCGAACGGTGCACTCACACTCACAGAAATCAACGCGCTTACTGGCACGCTGATGGAGACACACACATACACACACACACACACACACACACACACACACACACACACACACACACACGCGCGCGCGCGCGGTACATACTGTGTGATGATGATTAGTGAATTATTTGAGTTTGAAGCCTACTTTAGCATACTTTTAAGTTGAGTCTGAACGCCTAAGAAGGTATTCAAGTGCATGGCAAGTTATAACACGTGTGTTGTGTGTTGTGTACGAACCAAATGCACCGGGCCCACTTTCTTCTGACCCCCTGGGGTCGGTGTGACACTCATCCAGACGAGACACTATGGTGACAGACAGTGTAGTCACACACTGTGGCTATGGCACCAACACGCTTAGTGAGGACCCTAACACACACTGTGGCTATGGCACCAACACGCTTAGTGAAGACCCTAACACACACTGTGGCTATGGTACCAACACGCTTAGCGAGGACCCTAACACACTCTGTGGCTATGGCACCACCAGTTCTCTCTTCTACAGCACAGAGGGACCTAGCGGGGACCCTAACGCACACTGTGGCTATGGCACCAACACGCTTAGCGAGGACCCTAACACACACTGTGGCTATGGTACCAACACGCTTAGCAAGGACCCTAACACACACTGTGGCTATGGCACCACCAGTTCTCTCTTCTACACCACAGAGGGACCTGGCGGGGACCCTAACGCACACTGTGGCTATGGCACCAACACGCTTAGCGAGGACCCTAACACAAACTGTGGCTATGGTACCAACCATGCTTAGCGAGGACACTAACACACTCTGTGGCTATGGTACCAACACGCTTAGCGAGGACCCTAACACACACTGTGGCTATGGTACCAACACGCTTAGCGAGGACCCTAACACACACTGTGGCTATGGTACCAACACGCTTAGCGAGGACCCCAACACACACTGTGGCTATGGTACCAACACGCTTAGCGAGGACCCTAACACACTGTGGCTATGGTACCAACACGCTTAGCGAGGACCCTAACACACACTGTGGCTATGGTACCAACACGCTTAGCGAGGACCCTAACACACACTCTGGCTATGGTACCACTACACCTCACAGGGACTTAGCGGTGACACTAACCAGTGAATGAACACAACGAGGGACGTCCACAGACGAGGCTCCTTGTGTGTCCCTCAAAGGGCTGTGTGGCTTTCAGAAAACCAATTGGGCTACGCCGACAAAGAGAGTGGCACGACCCAGCAAGGAGGAGGAGGGGCGGGAGCTGTGGTTTTGGTGCTGTACCGCAAACCGGGACAGCGGCGATTCTGTCTGCGTGGCTGTGTGTGTGTGTGTGTGTGTGTGTGTGTGTGTGTGTGTGTGTGTGTGTGTGTGTGTCATTCTCCCTTACAAGATCGTTGTCAAACACACGCGCTTTTGAAACTCTTACAGGCTTACTCAACTGTCAATATCAGTTGTCTTGTATTATACTGGCATAGAGATTTGAGTTGCATCAATATGGTCCATGATGTGATATATTTAACATCCTCTGGAATAATGTATGATAAGCCACGTTCGGGGAATCTAAATGACTTGCGTCTGATTCGGGATGAGGCCTTGGAAACGTCTGGAAGTCGTCTAGCCTGGTCAGGATAACATCACCGTTTCCAACCGCACCATAACTGATGTTTCCCTCTGACGGTGCGACCTAATAGGTTTAGCTCGTCAACGAAGCGACGCCGTGCGTCTCAGACTCGACCTGGCCTCTCTCGTCCCCCACTCCCACTGATCTCTATGTAAATGCATTAGAGCAGTGCGTTTATGTATGTGGTCATGGGTGTCTGACCTGTTGGCTTGGTTTACACTGAGATAAACACACGCACAGACACGCGCACACACACACACACACACACACACACACACACTCACTCACACGCAAGATGAGGTGAATTGAATTAGTGGGGCTGATCTCCGATAAGGCTCTCTGCTCTTTGACAGCACTAAATGAATGAGGCAGAGATCTGAGATAGCGTCCTCTTAAGAGTCCGGATTGAGTTAAGTTACTTGTCATGCCAAGCAATTACACTCACAGACCGCGGCCTCAATGTCCCATCTGTCACGTATTGCCGCGGTGATGTAAGCCATTTCCAACACGGCAACTGGGGTGCCTGGCAACGTCAATCAGATCGTTGTAACCCGTGCTTTTTTTTTTTATTAGGAGTCGGTGACTCCTGCGGGGGGCTAATGTGAACCCTGGTGTGAACCCATCAAGCCATCCCCAGGCCCAGTATCATCACCATGACAAACTGGGTAAAGATTGAGTGGGATTTGAGTCTTACCATACGTCTTCCACCTGTTGTAGGGGGGCCTGACAGCCATCCAGGAAGTGGTCTCCGTTTTGACCTCTGACCCCTGTCGACCGAATCCTGTAGAAACGGCTAATTGTCCGCGTTTCCTGTTTAGGTCTGGTGGAAGGTAGTCCTATTTCTGTTTTGTTTACAGAGCACTGGACTCCCTTTCTCTCTCTCTGCGCCGTGTACGCCATGTGTATGTCCTTTCAATGCATCCAACAATGTGATGTCCGCGCCGCTGATCCAAACACAGGAGCCGGCTAGGAAAACGACACGCTAATATTGTGAATTGTCAGCCCGACCCCGACCCCCTTCCTGGGAACGAACAGATTGTGCCTTTTTTTTTACAGGAAAACTTCTGTGAGCTTGTTTCTTTTCTTTTTTCCTATTCTTTGTTGGTGGAAGTTCAGCTTTTGAGTTCAAGCAGCGAACAAATTGGGGCCAAACATGATTGGGATGTGTTGAGATGACACGAAATGAAAATGATGTGGTGAATATCACACAAAATGGCCCTACATCAAGAGCGTTCCCAAAACACTGCTGCCAAAGCTACATCTGTCCCGCGCTGTGGTTGTCATTACACTGTAAATAAAGATCATTGTACGGTGCAGCCTTTCCTGTAGTTACCTCATAGCTGTTAAGATCAAGCCCGAGTGTCGCAATGATACACACACACTCTCTCTCTCTGTGTGTCTCTCTGTCTCTCTCTCTCTCTCTCTCTGTCTTTCTCTCTCTCTCTCTCTCTCTCTCTCTCTCTCTCTCTCTCTCTCTCTCTGTCTCTCTCTCTCTCTCTCTCTCTCTCTCTCTCTCTCTCTCTCTCTCTCTCTCTCTCTCTCACACACACACACACGCGCGCGACGCTCGGAGACACACTCCTCAGACTAATCGGCCTCCTTTGGAATAATAAGCTTTGTGGAAATAGGAGCTATCTCTGTCCAAAGGGCCTGCCTTGAATTAAATGGCTCTGTCTCCCCGAGCCAGATGTGACTTTCCCCCTTTCTCCTGTCTGTGTTGAATTATTCAGGCAGTTCCGGATATTCTAGAGCTTTTCATCTCTGGGGTCTGCGCTGGGTTAGAGTCGAGGTGCTGTGCCTACAACGCGAGCGTGAGACCTCAGGTCCGGCCGGCGTCGGTTCACTTTCTGGCTACACCCCGACCCATGAGCAACGGGCGATAGATGAGTCGGCACTTTTTTCGCGGGGGGGCCCCTTCTTCTTCTGGTGGCTCGGAGTGGCGGGGGAACCCGACGCTGCACGCAGGGAATGGGGCCTTTCATTGGTCGTGACAGGCCACCGTTAAGACAGCGGTGTCGTTATCTCGCGGCGCGTCCCCGCTAAAGGCCAGGGGATTAAATCAGTTCATGAAGCTAGCTGAAAGGCACAGGAGAGGCCGGATGAATCCAGTGTGTGTGTGTGTGTGTGTGTGTGTGTGTGTGTGTGTGTGTGTGTGTGTGTGTGTGTGTGTGTGTGTGTGTGTGTGTGTGTGTGTGTGTGTGTGTGTGTGTGTGTGTGTGTGTGTGTGTGTGTTTGTGTGTGTGTCAGGGTGTGTGTGTGTGTGTGTGTGTGTGTGTGTGTGTGTGTGTCTGTGTGTGTGTGTGTGTGTCTGCATGCGTTTTATTGTGTCTTATGTGGCCGGAAGCAGGGGGACTGACTGACTGCTGCTGCGTCTGTAAATCTCTCGCAAACTGCTCCCGATTTTTTTTTACAAACACACACACACACACACACACACACACACACACACACGTCCCTACTTAATTAAAAACACACTTTACCTCACACAGAGCCCATTAAGTGTCGTTGCTGGCTGTGGGGAAACGGTGTGGACGACATGACGCAGAGGGGAAAGAGAGAGACGTCAAGTGTTAACGACCGACCGACCGGTTTGCTGGCCAGCTCTGGCTGTGGCCCCTTCAGTCTGCTGTGGCCTGGTCCCCCGGTGAGGGGGCAGGGATCACACGGACACCGGCAGACACACAGCAGACCTGACAAGGGTCTGGCGGACACAGCGGGGGAGTGGGGGGCCTCAGGGGGCCACCATAGCCTGAAGAAGAGGCCCCAAAGTCCGACCGAATGTTTTGTCTCGATCAGACTTGTCGGGGTCATAAGAAACGTGACAGCAAACCCTGCTTGAGGACCTGGTAGGCGGCTCTGTGTTTGTGTGTGTGTGTGTGTGTGTGTGTGTGTGTGTGTGTGTCGGAGAGTGTGTTAGCGTGTGGATTGGTTTAAGGAGGGGGCTATGTGGTTAAAAGTATGTGGAATTCACAGATAACCTCTTGACATGGACAACTGCACGTCCCTTTGCGCTCTGCCTATTACACTAAAGAGCTTTTCCCATGCTGCCCCGTTTAGAACGTGCCTGCTTGGACCTGGGCCCCGATTGGCTGTTAGGGGACTGAGAATCGTGGTGCCAATAGGGAGAGGGTTAACTGTAATGGCAAGGCCCGGCATCTGTTTGATGTGGGAAGCGTTTCCCTTGTGATAAAAGGGAAAAAAATAAAATAGAATGATTTTCACGATTAAAGCTTCCTTGCCTGCCCCCCCCCCCCCCCCCCTCTTCTTCCTCTTCCTCCTAATCTCTGTCTCTCATTCCGCCTGTAGGATTAATTGAAACCAGCCTTAGATAGCGTTTCTGGCCTGGACAATTACATGTGTGACTGCAGCTTGTGAAGTGAACATGTATTTTGACTATTATCCTCTTGGGAACAATTTGCCCTTTTTATGGCCTTTTTAACAGATTTGAAACAGATGAAACAGGGAATCTTATCACTTCCGCTGAATGTTGGCCCTGCATAATTTTCTCTTCTTCTTTTCTGTTTAATTTCTACGCCATTGGTCCATTCTAATAATGTTAATGTTTGTCGTTTTTCCTTGACAGGATATTGAGCCACAACAAAATCCGAGTTCTGAGAAACGGATCCTTCGTTGGACTCTACTTCCTGGAGAAACTGTGAGTGGGCTATTGCTGACAGCCATCTACGAACATTATATATAATATCTATAATATTATCTATGGTATTATTAGCGACCTAAGTGCAACTACTATATTCCTACAGTGTATGCTCCATCGGTACAGTGTTCTTAAGGGAATCAATTACCTGGTCCTCTAGACTAGGTCTGGAAACCCAACCATTATATATAATGTCTATAATATCATATTATTTATAATACGTAATAATATATACCAACATTCAAGGTAAAAACCAAACTACTGTCAGAAACCAATGCAGCCAGGCCTAGCTGATGTGCCCGTAGTGACATAGCCTCAAAGAGGTTACAAGTGGTCCTCCGTTTAAGTGTGTGGTTCGGTCGGCGCGTTAGAAGCCACCCACTCCTAACCCCGGCTTAAAGACAGAGCGGGCATCGCTGGGAGAGGTCAGTTCATGCGCTGTCCGCTATCCGTGCAGGGAGGATGAAAACGGTCCAAGAGTGGCTATCCTCACCGAGGTCTGTGGAGGAGATCTGTTCATTACACCTCCATCCATCAGTAGCAGGGAAGGCCCCCTCCTCCTCCTCCCCCCCTCCCCCACCCTCCTCGTCCTTCCCCCCTCCTCCTCCTCCTCCTCCTCCTCCTCCTTCTCTACAGGACCAGATAAGAGAATACCATGGAGGAGAAGAGGCTTGTTTCTGGGTGGACTGGGACAGACTGGGTTTGGCTCACTGGGAGCATGACTGCCATACTTGCCAACATTGGAACCTAAAAAATCAGGGGGATTTCCAGACAACAGCAAAAAAAATCGTTTTGATAGAGAATTGTGGCAATGAAAATCGGGAGTCTCCCGGGGAAATCGGGAGGGTTGACTATGATGACTGCCCCCCAACCTCCTCCAACCCCCCCCCCCCCCCCCCCCCCAACAAAGAAAGTCTCCCAAATGGAGGGGAAAAGCAAAGGGTCCAGGGCAGAGTGGTCGTAAACCCTATTATTATTATGTGCCTATAGCATGTTATTAGATGGATATTCAGAAGCGCCTCTAAAATAGTGTGGGTTATCGAAAGACTTTCATTGGTGCACATTTACATATTCCCTTTTAGACGAAGTTGTAGGTTTTGATGTTTTCCTTATGAGACCTTAGAAGGCCTACCCGCGGCCCGCAACCTCGCAGCACTTTCCAGATGCCAGAGTGGCGTCGACCGTGGGGTTGGCTAGCAGTTTATCCTTTCTCCATACAGTTTAGACAGACGACAGAGTCCACAGGGAATGA